>JAQFWZ010000034.1:18917512-19210012 GCA_027789725.1 Dendropsophus ebraccatus | reverse complement strand
TACTACAGAAACAGGATCACCTCTCACCATGCAGGCTGCATCACCTCTTACTACAGGAGCAGGATCACCTCTCACTACAGGAACAGGATCACCTCTCACCATGCAGGCTGCATCGCCTCTTACTACAGGAGCAGGATCACCTCTCACTACAGGAGCAGGATCACCTCTCACCATGCAGGCTGCATAACCTCTCACTACAGGAACAGGATCACCTCTCACTACAGGAGCAGGATCACCTCTCCACTATGCAGGCTGCATCACCTCTCACTACAGGAACAGAATCGCCTCTCACTACAGGAACAGGATCACCTCTCACTACAGGAGCAGGATCACCTCTCACCATGCAGGCTGCATAACCTCTCACTACAGGAACAGGATCACCTCTCACCATGCAGGCTGCATCACCTCTCACTATGCAGGCTGCATCACCTCTCACTACAGGAACAGGATCACCTCTCACCATGCAGGCTGCATCGCCTCTTACTACAGGAGCAGGATCACCTCTCACCATGCAGGCTGCATCGCCTCTTTCTACAGGAGCAGGATCATCTCTCCCCTCTCACCACGTGGGCAGGATAGCCTCTCGCCACAAAGGCAGGATCGCCTCTTCCCCCCCCCCCCCAGCACCATCAGGAGCAGGATCTCCTCTCACCATGAGAGCAGGATCACCTTTCGCCTCTCACCACCTGGGCAGGATCACCTCAATCCTCGTGGGCAGGATTGCCTCTCGGCATGCGGGCAGAAACGCCTCCCCCCCCCCCCACACACACACACCAGAAACAAGATCACCTCTCAGCACCCGTCAGCAGGTTCACCTCTTGCTTCTCACTACCTGGGCAGGATCACCTCTTTCCCCCCACCACCAGTAGCAGGATCAGTGTATAGTAACATACAGGAGACCTCTATGACCCTTGTATTACTGTCACTACCTCTGCTTTCTGGCAGTGTATAGTAACATACAGGAGACCTCTATGACCCTTGTATTACTGTCACTACCTCTGCTTGCTGTCAGTGTATAGTAACATACAGGAGCCCTCTATGACCCTTGTATTACTGTCACTACCTCTGCTTGCTGTCAGTGTATAGTAACATACAGGAGACCTCTATGACCCTTGTATTACTGTCACTACCTCTGCTTGCTGTCAGTGTATAGTAACATACAGGAGCCCTCTATGACCCTTGTATTACTGTCACTACCTCTGCTTGCTGTCAGTGTATAGTAACATACAGGACACCTCTATGACCCTTGTATTACTGTCACTACCTCTGCTTGCTGTCAGTGTATAGTAACATACAGGAGCCCTCTATGACCCTTGTATTACTGTCACTACCTCTGCTTGCTGTCAGTGCATAGTAACATACAGGACACCTCTATGATCCCTGTATTACTGTGACTACCTCTGCTTGCTGTCAGTGTATAGTAACATATAGGAGACCTCTATGACCCCCTGTATTACTGTCACTACCTCTGCTTTCTGTCAGTGTATAGTAACCTATAGGAGACCTCTGTTACCCCTGTATTACTGTCACTACCTCTGCTTGCTGTCAGTGATGCTTCCATGTCCCTGTCATACTCTCATGGCTCATATTCACACAGATAAGCCGCGGTTTCTGGCCCGGGTGTGGCCCCTGTGGCCCTGGAGCCTCCCCCGTCGGGGCCCGCACATCGCTCGGTCCACTCTGGCTGCTGCCTCTCTAGTTACCATGGCAACCAGACAACTCACACACCGCGGCCTGTGCCGGTCGCCCGCTTCACCCCCAGAGGTCCCGCTTACCGTCAGCCGACTGCGGACGGAGTGGAGAGCAGCCCGGACACCCGCCTTACCCGCCGGCACCGAACTCTGCCCCAAACTTTCCAGGTATCAGCCGGGAAGAGAAGTGCAGGTACGGGGCACGGGGAGGTTCAAACCTCCTCCAATGGCGACACTCAGGTTGGGCAAGAAATCTCGCAAGCCAATCACTGTCCAGAACTGAAAAATGTGAGGATGGTTAGGACCAATCCGGAGCAGGGGGCGGGGCTTCTGCAAATGATTGAAGCTTTAGAGATTGACGGAAAAGTCCGGAGCCGCCGAGAATTCTGTCACCTCATACTATATCCAGTCATATATCACCTCATACTATATCCAGTCATATATCACCTCATATTATATCCAGTCATATATCACCTCATATTATATCCAGTCATATATCACCTCATATTATATCCTGTCATATATCACCTCATACTATATCCTGTCATATATCACCTCATATTATATCCTGTCATATATCACCTCATATTATATCCTGTCATATATCACCTCATATTATATCCTGTCATATATCACCTCATACTATATCCAGTCATATATCACCTCATATTATATCCAGTCATATATCACCTCATATTATATCCAGTCATATATCACCTCATATTATATCCTGTCATATATCACCTCATACTATATCCTGTCATATATCACCACATACTATATCCAGTCATATATCACCTCATATTATATCCTGTCATATATTACCTCATATTATATCCTGTCATATATCACCTCATATTATATCCTGTCATATATCACCTCATATTATATCCTGTCATATATCACCTCATATTATATCCTGTCATATATCACCTCATATTATATCCTGTCATATATCACCTCATATTATATCCTGTCATATATCACCTCATACTATATCCTGTCATATATCACCTCATATTATATCCAGTCATATATCACCTCATATTATATCCTGTCATATATCACCTCATATTATATCCAGTCATATATCACCTCATATTATATCCAGTCATATATCACCTCATATTATATCCAGTCATATATCACCTCATATTATATCCAGCCATATATCACCTCATATTATATCCAGCCATATATCACCTCATATTATATCCAGCCATATATCACCTCATATTATATCCAGTCATATATCACCTCATATTATATCCAGTCATATATCACCTCATATTATATCCAGTCATATATCACCTCATATTATATCCAGTCATATATCACCTCATATTATATCCAGTCATATATCACCTCATACTATATCCAGTCATATATCACCTCATACTATATCCAGTCATATATCACCTCATATTATATCCAGTCATATATCACCTCATACTATATCCAGTCATATATCACCTCATATTATATCCTGTCATATATCACCTCATATTATATCCTGTCATATATTACCTCATATTATATCCTGTCATATATCACCACATACTATATCCAGTCATATATCACCTCATATTATATCCTGTCATATATCACCTCATATTATATCCTGTCATATATCACCTCATATTATATCCTGTCATATATCACCTCATATTATATCCTGTCATATATCACCTCATATTATATCCTGTCATATATCACCTCATATTATATCCAGTCATATATCACCTCATACTATATCCTGTCATATATCACCTCATACTATATCCTGTCCATATATCACCTCATATTATATCCTGTCATATATCACCACATACTATATCCTGCCATATATCACCTCATATTATATCCTGTCATATATCACCTCATATTATATCCTGTCATATATCACCTCATATTATATCCTGTCATATATCACCTCATATTATATCCTGTCATATATCACCTCATATTATATCCTGTCATATATCACCACATACTATATCCAGTCATATATCACCTCATACTATATCCAGTCATATATCACCTCATACTATATCCAGTCATATATCACCTCATATTATATCCAGTCATATATCACCTCATACTATATCCAGTCATATATCACCTCATATTATATCCTGTCATATATCACCTCATATTATATCCTGTCATATATCACCACATACTATATCCTGTCATATATCACCTCATATTATATCCTGTCATATATCACCTCATATTATATCCTGTCATATATCACCTCATATTATATCCTGTCATATATCACCTCATATTATATCCTGTCATATATCACCTCATACTATATCCTGTCATATATCACCTCATACTATATCCAGTCATATATCACCTCATATTATATCCTGTCATATATCACCACATACTATATCCAGTCATATATCACCTCATACTATATCCAGTCATATATCACCTCATATTATATCCTGTCATATATCACCTCATACTATATCCTGTCATATATCACCACATACTATATCCAGTCATATATCACCTCATACTATATCCAGTCATATATCACCTCATATTATATCCTGTCATATATCACCTCATATTATATCCTGTCATATATTACCTCATATTATATCCTGTCATATATCACCACATACTATATCCAGTCATATATCACCTCATATTATATCCTGTCATATATCACCTCATATTATATCCTGTCATATATCACCTCATTCTTATTCCTGTCATATATCACCTCATATTATATCCTGTCATATATCACCTCATATTATATCCTGTCATATATCACCTCATATTATATCCAGTCATATATCACCTCATACTATATCCTGTCATATATCACCTCATACTATATCCTGTCCATATATCACCTCATATTATATCCTGTCATATATCACCACATACTATATCCTGCCATATATCACCTCATATTATATCCTGTCATATATCACCTCATATTATATCCTGTCATATATCACCTCATATTATATCCTGTCATATATCACCTCATATTATATCCTGTCATATATCACCTCATATTATATCCTGTCATATATCACCACATACTATATCCAGTCATATATCACCTCATACTATATCCAGTCATATATCACCTCATACTATATCCAGTCATATATCACCTCATATTATATCCAGTCATATATCACCTCATACTATATCCAGTCATATATCACCTCATATTATATCCTGTCATATATCACCACATACTATATCCTGTCATATATCACCTCATATTATATCCTGTCCATATATCACCTCATATTATATCCTGTCATATATCACCTCATATTATATCCTGTCATATATCACCTCATATTATATCCTGTCATATATCACCTCATACTATATCCTGTCATATATCACCTCATACTATATCCAGTCATATATCACCTCATATTATATCCTGTCATATATCACCACATACTATATCCAGTCATATATCACCTCATACTATATCCAGTCATATATCACCTCATATTATATCCTGTCATATATCACCTCATACTATATCCTGTCATATATCACCTCATATTATATCCTGTCATATATCACCACATACTATATCCAGCCATATATCACCTCATATTATATCCTGTCATATATCACCTCATATTATATCCTGTCATATATTACCTCATATTATATCCAGTCATATATCACCTCATATTATATCCTGTCATATATCACCACATACTATATCCAGCCATATATCACCTCATATTATATCCTGTCATATATCACCTCATATTATATCCTGTCATATATCACCTCATATTATATCCTGTCATATATCACCTCATATTATATCCTGTCATATATCACCTCATATTATATCCAGCCATATATCACCACATACTATATCCAGTCATATATCACCTCATATTATATCCTGTCATATTATATCACCTCATATTATATCCAGTCATATATCACCTCATATTATATCCTGTCATATATCACCTCATATTATATCCAGTCATATTATATCACCTCATATTATATCCAGTCATATATCACCTCATATTATATCCAGTCATATTATATCACCTCATATTATATCCAGTCATATATCACCTCATATATCCTGTCCATATATCACCACATACTATATCCTGTCATATATCACCTCATATTATATCCTGTCATATATCACCACATACTATATCCAGTCATATATCACCACATACTATATCCAGCCATATATCACCTCATATTATATCCTGTCATATATCACCTCATATATCACCTCATATTATATCCTGTCATATATCACCTCATATATCACCTCATATTATATCCTGTCATATATCACCTCATACTATATCCAGTCATATATCACCTCATATTACTGTATATCACCTCATACTATATCCTGTCATATATCACCTCATATTATATCCAGTCATATATCACCTCATATTATATCCTGTCATATATCACCACATACTATATCCAGCCATATATCACCTCATATTATATCCTGTCATATATCACCTCATATTATATCCTGTCATATATCACCTCATATTATATCCTGTCATATATCACCTCATATTATATCCTGTCATATATCACCTCATATTATATCCAGCCATATATCACCACATACTATATCCAGTCATATATCACCTCATATTATATCCTGTCATATTATATCACCTCATATTATATCCAGTCATATATCACCTCATATTATATCCTGTCATATATCACCTCATATTATATCCAGTCATATTATATCACCTCATATTATATCCAGTCATATATCACCTCATATTATATCCAGTCATATTATATCACCTCATATTATATCCAGTCATATATCACCTCATATATCCTGTCCATATATCACCACATACTATATCCTGTCATATATCACCTCATATTATATCCTGTCATATATCACCACATACTATATCCAGTCATATATCACCTCATATTATATCCTGTCATATATCACCACATACTATATCCAGCCATATATCACCTCATATTATATCCTGTCATATATCACCTCATATATCACCTCATATTATATCCTGTCATATATCACCTCATATATCACCTCATATTATATCCTGTCATATATCACCTCATACTATATCCAGTCATATATCACCTCATATTACTGTATATCACCTCATACTATATCCTGTCATATATCACCTCATATTATATCCAGTCATATATCACCTCATATTATATCCTGTCATATATCACCACATACTATATCCAGCCATATATCACCTCATATTATATCCTGTCATATATCACCTCATCTCAAATTACATCCAGACATATATCCCCTCACCTCAAATTACATCCAGACATATATCCCCTCATATTATATCATATTACATCCAGCCATATCTCTTATGAGGTCCAGTCACGTATCATTCATATTATATCACATTCACAATATATCACCATAACCTGACATATATCAACTCATATTATATCACATTGTATCGTATTACATGTCATACAGGTGTCAGGTATGGAAACAGTTCACTGCCACATGAAGCGAGTGCACGGATTCACCTGGAGGTAAATGTCTATGTATAGGAGAAGAACGTACAGCTATAACACCTCATATATCACATTGTATCACTATAACACCTCATATATCACATTGTATCATTATTAGGCTATGTTCACACGGCGTATCAGACCGGCCGTTCCGTGAACCCGGCCGGGTCACGGAACAGCCAGTCTGTGCTTGGATCATCGCGGCCGGTACTTAAGTACCGGACGGCCGCGGAGCTCTGATGCGGGCGCATCAGCGTGCGCCCGCATCAGAGCTTCCCATAGCCCACAGTGAAGCAAGCGGCCTGAGCCGCTTGCTTCACTGTGTGTACTGACAGGTCCATCTGCGGCCACAGAAAACTGACCTGTCAATTTTTTCCGGCGCCGCATGGGATCCCGGCTGGAGCGTATACGATGTGTGTACACTCCAGCCGGGATCCCATTGTACATAAGGCTTTGTTAGACACCGCAAAACTACTGCCGTAGTTCTGCGGCGAGAACTACAGCCGTAGTTTTATGCAGTGTGAACATAGCCTTACATGTTATATATTACATTGTATCACTATAACACCTCATATATCACATTATGTCACTATAACACCTCATATATCACATTGTATCATTATTACATGTTATATATCACATTGTATCATTATAACATATCATATTTGACGTTGTATTACTATAACTTATCATACAGGTGTCGGCTCTGGACACAGCTCATCGCCACATAAAGCGAGTACACTGATTCACCTGGAGGTAATTATCCTTGTACAGAAGAATGTCCAGTTATAACACCTCATATATCACATTGTATCACTATTAACACCTCATATATCACATTGTATTACTATAACATCTCATATATCACATTGTATCACTATTAACACCTCATATATCACATTGTATCACTATTAACACCTCATATATCACATTGTATCATTATTGCATTATCACATTGTATCACTATAACACCTCATATATCACATTGTATCATTATTACATGTTATATATCACATTATGTCACTATAACACCACATATATTACATTGTATCACTATAACACCTCATATATCTTAGATTGTAAGCCCTTGCGGGCAGGGTCCTCTTCCCCATGTATCAGTCTGCCATCTGCCTTCATGTAATGTGTTTTGATCTTGTAATGTTCTTGTTTGTTACCCCTGTCGCCTGTATAGCGCTCTGGAATTAAGTGCGCTTTATAAATAAATAAAAAATTATAATAATAATAATTCACATTGTTTTATTATAACGCATTATATATCACATTGTATCATTATAACATGTCATACAGGTGTTGGCTCTGGACACAGCTCATGCCACATAAAGCGAGCACACGGATTCACCTGGAGGTAATTATACTTGTACAGAATAATGTCCACCTAATATATTCCATTGTATTATTATAACATGATAGATATCACATTATAAAAATATAGCACCTTTTATATCACATTGTATCACTATAACCTGGTATATATCACATTGTATCATCATAACACCTCATATATCCCATTGTATTAATATAACATGATAGATATCACATTATAAAAATATAACACCTTTTATTTCACATTGTATCACTATAATGTGTTATATATCATATTGTATCATTATAACACCTCATATATCACATTGTATCACCTTAACACCTCATAAATTACATTATAGCTTGTCATATATTACATTATACCATTACATGTCATATATCACGTCGTATCATTATAACATGTTATATATCACATTGTATCACTAGGACATGTCATATATCACATTGTATCACATCCCGCCTGGTACTGCAGTACCTGCTGAATGATCTTTCGGGCCGCAGTGTTCTGATGCGTGACATATCAGTTCTTTGCGGCCCCGCGAGTGATCCCGGCCGGAGCGTATACTATGTGTATACGCTTCGGCCGGGATCCTATAGTCTGCTATGTAACGTATATTTCTGTAATAATAACGGCTGTTGTACAACGGCAGTGATTTTATGAAAATATACATTGTGGGAACATAGCCTAACATGTTATAAATCACATTGTATCAGTATAACATGTTATATATCACATATATATATATATATATATATATATATATATATCGCTGTGTAATGCACGTGATGCACGGCCAACGGCTGACGACTTTGTAAAGAAAATAATAAAGTTCATACATTACCTGTCCACGATCCCCGGTGTTCTTAGCTTCAGCCCACAGCCGCAAGTGCAATTTTAGAGCCACTCTTTGAAATGACAAGCCACTAAGCCAATCACTGGCCAGGACAAAACCGCCAGGGACGGTGATTGGCTGAGTGGCAGGAGCGTAGAGAACACCGGGGAGCGTGGACAGATAATCTATGAGGTTTATTATTACACGGACTGCACAGACTTCACCAGCTATATATGTATACATATATACAGCTAGGGCTGCATATATGTATACATATGTACAGCTAGGGCTGCACGAACATCACTATATATATATATATATATATATATATATATATATATATAGTAGTAAGTAGGCTCTAAAGAAGTAGACTTTGTGCAAAATGGTGGTAATATATATCAGATTGAGGGTATATATATATATATATATATATATATATATATATATATCTCATATATATATATATATATATATATATATATATATATATATATATATGTGCGTCTGTATAAGTATTAGTAAATTTATACAGGAACCAGTATAAAAACATTTATTATCATATATCTCAGGAAGAAAAATATTCCTATTAGTCTAGGACAGACCTGTGACTAGTATATATGTCATATAGATAATTTAAAATAAAATAAAAACATACTTAAATTCATATCCTGTTAAAATACAAACCCATAGCCATAAAGATAAATCCATATAGTATTAAGATTAGGAATATGTATGGAGCCAAAGTTGTGTGTCCACGCAGGGCACTTTGCGCTGACTGCTTGTGCTTATAGCGATGATGAATTGTAACACCGTATAATTGAGTTGTGTTGATGTTGCCAGTTCATATCACTCGTTGTTTATGTAAAAGCTCCAAATACATATAAGCCCATTACTAATAATGTTCATCGATAGTTAAATTATAGTTCTTAGCATGCAGTGATAATGTCAGCAGCGTTTTAGTTATGTACACATATTAAAATTCTGTATTGTGTGCACAAATACGTAATTTCTATATATATGATTGGTCCAGCAGCAATGAAACGTTTATAATGGTATGGTATGATACATATATACAGCAAGGGCTGCACGGACATCACTTACTATATATATAAATACACATAAACTGTACATATATACAGTGTCCTCTCCACATCATCAGACCAGCAGGAGGCAGTGTATCCTCCACATTATCACATCCACAGGGGGGCAGTGTATCCTCCACATTATCACACCCACAGGGGGGCAGTGTAACCTCCACATTATCACACCCACAGGGGGGCAGTGTATCCTCCACATTATCACACCCACAGGGGGGCAGTGTGTCCTCTACATCATTACACCAGCAGAAGGCAGCATGTTCTCCCCACATCATCCCACCAGCAGGGGGCAGTGTGCCCTCCACACATAATCAGACCAGCGGGGGAAGTGTATCCTCCACATCATCCCACTGGCAGGAGCTACTGTGCCCTCCACACATAATCAGAACAGCAGGGGGAAGTGTATCAATCACATAATCACACCAGCAGGGGGCAATGTCTCAACGTCATTACACAAATCGGGGGCAGTGTGTCCTCCCCACATCATCATAAGCAGCAGTCTCTATAGAATAACAGTAAGCAGCAGTCTCTATGGGAAGGCAGTAAACAGCTGTCTGTATGTAGGGGCAGTAAACAGCAGTCTGTATGTGGTGGCAGTAAGCAGCAGTCTGTATGTGGTGGCAGTAAGCAGCAGTCTGCATGTAGGGGCAGTAAGCAGCAGTCTGCATGTAGGGACAGTAAGCAGCAGTCTGTATGTGGTGGCAGTAAGCAGCAGTCTGTATGTGGTGGCAGTAAGCAGCAGTCTGCATGTAGGGGCAGTAAGCAACAGTCTGCATGTAGGGACAGTAAGCAGCAGTCTGCATGTAGGGGCAGTAAGCAGCAGTCTGCATGTGGTGGCAGTAAGCAGCAGTCTGTATGTGGGGGCAGTAAGCAGCAGTCTGTATGTGGGGGCAGTAAGCAGCAGTCTGTATGTAGGGGCAGTAAGCAGCAGTCTGCATGTGGGGACAGTAAGCAGCAGTCTGTATGTGGTGGCAGTAAGCAGCAGTCTGCATGTGGGGACAGTAAGCAGCAGTCTGTATGTGGTGGCAGTAAGCAGCAGTCTGTATGTGGTGGCAGTAAGCAGCAGTCTGCATGTAGGGGCAGTAAGCAGCAGTCTGCATGTAGGGGCAGTAAGCAGCAGTCTGTATGTAGGGGCTGTTAGCAGCAGTCTGCATGTAGGGGCAGTAAGCAGCAGTCTGCATGTAGTGGCAGTAAGCAGCAGTCTGCATGTAGGGGCAGTAAGCAGCAGTCTGCATGTAGGGGCAGTAAGCAGCAGTCTGCATGTGGTGGCAGTAAGCAGCAGTCTGTATGTGGTGGCAGTAAGCAGCAGTCTGTATGTAGTGGCAGTAAGCAGCAGTCTGTATGTGGGGGCAGTAAGCAGAAGTCTGCATGTAGTGGCAGTAAGCAGCAGTCTGTATGTAGGGGCAGTAAACAGCAGTCTGTATGTGGTGGCAGTAAGCAGCAGTCTGTATGTGGGGGCAGTAAGCAGCAGTCTGCATGTAGTGGCAGTAAGCAGCAGTCTGCATGTAGGGGCAGTAAGCAGCAGTCTGCATGTGGGGGCAGTAAGCAGCAGTCTGCATGTAGGGGCAGTAAGCAGCAGTCTGTATGTGGGGGCAGTAAGCAGCAGTCTGTATGTGGTGGCAGTAAGCAGCAGTCTGTATGTGGTGGCAGTAAGCAGCAGTCTGCATGTGGGCGCAGTAAGCAGCAGTCTGCATGTAGGGGCAGTAAGCAGCAGTCTGCATGTAGGGGCAGTAAGCAGCAGTCTGTATGTGGTGGCAGTAAGCAGCAGTCTGTATGTGGTGGCAGTAAGCAGCAGTCTGCATGTGGTGGCAGTAAGCAGCAGTCTGCATGTGGGGGCAGTAAGCAGCAGTCTGCATGTAGGGGCAGTAAGCAGCAGTCTGCATGTAGGGGCAGTAAGCAGCAGTCTGTATGTAGGGGCAGTAAACAGCAGTCTGTATGTGGTGGCAGTAAGCAGCAGTCTGTATGTGGGGGCAGTAAGCAGCAGTCTGCATGTAGTGGCAGTAAGCAGCAGTCTGCATGTAGGGGCAGTAAGCAGCAGTCTGCATGTGGGGGCAGTAAGCAGCAGTCTGCATGTAGGGGCAGTAAGCAGCAGTCTGTATGTGGGGGCAGTAAGCAGCAGTCTGTATGTGGTGGCAGTAAGCAGCAGTCTGTATGTGGTGGCAGTAAGCAGCAGTCTGCATGTGGGCGCAGTAAGCAGCAGTCTGCATGTAGGGGCAGTAAGCAGCAGTCTGCATGTAGGGGCAGTAAGCAGCAGTCTGTATGTGGTGGCAGTAAGCAGCAGTCTGCATGTGGGGGCAGTAAGCAGCAGTCTGCATGTAGGGGCAGTAAGCAGCAGTCTGCATGTAGGGGCAGTAAGCAGCAGTCTGCATGTAGGGGCAGTAAGCAGCAGTCTGCATGTAGG
Source organism: Dendropsophus ebraccatus (assembly GCA_027789725.1). Taxonomy (NCBI): domain Eukaryota; kingdom Metazoa; phylum Chordata; class Amphibia; order Anura; family Hylidae; genus Dendropsophus; species Dendropsophus ebraccatus. The sequence goes on along the minus strand of JAQFWZ010000034.1, from coordinate 19,197,087 downwards.
GGCAGTAAGCAGCAGTCTGCATGTAGGGGCAGTAAGCAGCAGTCTGCATGTAGGGGCAGTAAGCAGCAGTCTGCATGTAGGGGCAGTAAGCAGCAGTCTGCATGTAGGGGCAGTAAGCAGCAGTCTGCATGTAGGGGCAGTAAGCAGCAGTCTGCATGTAGGGGCAGTAAGCAGCAGTCTGCATGTGGTGGCAGTAAGCAGCAGTCTGTATGTGGTGGCAGTAAGCAGCAGTCTGTATGTGGTGGCAGTAAGCAGCAGTCTGTATGTGGGGGCAGTAAGCAGCAGTCTGTATGTGGGGGCAGTAAGCAGCAGTCTGCATGTGGGGGCAGTAAGCAGCAGTCTGCATGTAGGGGCAGTAAGCAGCAGTCTGCATGTAGGGGCAGTAAGCAGCAGTCTGCATGTAGGGGCAGTAAGCAGCAGTCGGCATGTAGGGGCAGTAAGCAGCAGTCTGCATGTAGGGGCAGTAAGCAGCAGTCTGCATGTAAGCAGCAATCTGTGTGGGGGGCAGTAAGCAGCAATCTGTGGGGGGCAGTAAGCAGCAATCTGTGTGGGGGGCAGTAAGCAGCAGTCTGTATGTAGGGGCAGTAAGCAGCAGTCTGCATGTAGGGGCAGTAAGCAGCAATCTGTGTGGGGGGCAGTAAGCAGCAGTCTGAATGTAGGGGCAGTAAGCAGCAGTCTGTATGTAGGGGCAGTAAGCAGCAGTCTGCATGTAGGGGCAGTAAGCAGCAATCTGTGTGGGGGGCAGTAAGCAGCAGTCTGAATGTAGGGGCAGTAAGCAGCAGTCTGCATGTAGGGGCAGTAAGCAGCAGTCTGCATGTAGGGGCAGTAAGCAGCAATCTGTGTGGGGGGCAGTAAGCAGCAGTCTGAATGTAGGGGCAGTAAGCAGCAGTCTGTATGCAGGGGCAGTAAGCAGCAGTCTGCATGTAGGGGCAGTAAGCAGCAATCTGTGTGGGGGGCAGTAAGCAGCAGTCTGCATGTAGGGGCAGTAAGCAGCAATCTGCATGGAGGGTCTGACAGTTACCAAGGCCGCTGTACCAGAATTTTAGGTCCATCTGCGCCAAAACTGACACCAACAGCAGCTGGGACATGTAATATACACAGGGTGCCAAGAAAAAATAAAATACATGGCGGGGATAAATTCCAGGGGTTGGGGATTATCGATAAGACTAATAGCATCACCGCACTGTCAGCGTGGAGTAAACTGTGCGGCCGTAAAACAAAAGTGCGAGGATTTTGACTTAAAGTGCATTAATATTTGGTCTATACTGCAGCAGATGTATTAGACCATGTGACCATCTAATAACACAGTCCGACAATCACACAGGGTGTTATAGCTGAGAGCCAGTGATGTGATGAGTGTAGTGTGATGCTGCCATCTAGTGACTGCTACAGTATACATCACATGTATCATATCTATGTACTGTACAGTCATGGCCAAAAGTTTTGAAAATGATACAAATATTAATTTTTACAAAGTCTACTGCTTCAGTTTTTAAAATGACAATTTACATATAGTCCAGAATGTTATACAGAGTGATCAGCTTAAGAGCAATTACTTGCAAAGTCAATATTGGCCTAGAAAATGAACTTTATCCCCCAAAACACATTTCAACATCATTGCAGCCCGGCCTTACAAGGAGCAGCTAACATGGTTTCAGTGATTGCTCCAGTAACACAGGTGTGGGTGTTGATGAGGACAGGGCTCGAGATCAATCTGTCATGATTAAGTAAGAATGACACCACTGGACACTTTAAAAGGAGGCTAGTGCTTGGCATTATTGTTACTCTTCTGTTATCTCTAAAGAAACACGTGCAGTCATCATTGCACTGCACAAAAATGGCCGAACAGGGAAGAGTATCGCAGCTAGAAAGATTGCACCTCGGTCAACAATCTATCGCATCATCAAGAACTTCAAGGAGAGAGGTTCCATTGTTGCCAAAAAGGCTCCAGGGCGCCTAAGAAAGAGCAGCAAGCGCCAGGACCGTCTCTTAAAAGTTTCAGCTGCGGGATGGGGCTACCAGCAGTGTAGAGCTTGCTCAGGAATGGCAGTGGGCAGGTGTGAGGGCATCTGCACTGTGAGACTGCGGAGACTCTTGGAGCAAGGCCTGGTCTCAAGGAGGGCAGCAAAGAAGCCACTTCTCTCCAGAAAAAACATCAGGGACAGATATTCTGCAAAAGGTCCAGGGAGTGGACTGCTGAGGACTGGGAGAAAGGTCCAGGTAGTGGACTGCTGAGGACTGGGGGAAAGGTCCAGGGAGTAGACTGCTGAGGACTGGGGGAAAGGTCCATGGAGAGGACTGCTGAGGACTGGGGGAAAGGTCCAGGGAGTGGACTGCTGAGGACTGGGAGAAAGGTCCAGGTAGTGGACTGCTGAGGACTGGGGGAAAGGTCCAGGGAGTAGACTGCTGAGGACTGGGGGAAAGGTCCAAGGAGAGGACTGCTGAGGACTGGGGGAAAGGTGCCTAAAAACACAGCCATGAATAAAGAATGGGACCAGAATGTCCTCCAAGAGCAACTTCTCCCAACCATCCATGAGCAGTTTGGCCACAAACAATGCCTTTTCCAGCATGATGGAGCACCTTGCCATAAAGCAAAGGTGATAACTAAATGGCTCAGGGAACAAAACATAGAGATTTTAGGTCCATGGCCTGGAAACTCCCCAGATCTTAATCCTATTGAGAACTTGTGGTCAATCATCAAGAGACGGGTGGACAAACAAAAACCAACAAATTCTGACAAAATGCAAGCATGGATTGTGCAAGAATGGACGGCTATCAGTCAGGATTTGGTCCAGAAGTTGTATGAGAGCAGCCGGGGAGAATTGCAGAGGTCCTGAAGAAGAAGGCGAAACACTGCAAATATTGACTTGCTGCAGTAACTCATCTACCTGTCAGTATAAGCTTCTGTTACTGATAATATGGTGCAATTATATTTCTGTATGTGATAAAAACATCTGACAAACACACATAAAAACCAGAGGGCAGAGGATCATGGGAAAATAGAAGATTTGTGTCATTCTCAAAACTTTTGGCCATGACTGTATACAATGTATACCTGTGTATGTATAAGGTGTATATCTGTATATGTATAAGGTGTACTATGATAGCTGTGTATGTATAAGGTGTACTATGATAGCTGTGTATGTATAAGGTGTATGATAGCTGTGTATGTATAAGGTGTATGATAGCTGTGTATGTATAAGGTGTACTATGATAGCTGTGTATGTATAAGGTGTACTATGATATCTGTGTATGTATAAGGTGTACTATGATAGCTGTGTATGTATAAGGTGTACTATGATAGCTGTGCATGTATAAGGTGTACTATGATAGCTGTGTATGTATAAGGTGTACTATGATAGCTGTGTATGTATAAGGTGTACTATGATATCTGTGTATGTATAAGGTGTACTATGATAGCTGTGTATGTATAAGGTGTACTATGATAGCTGTGTATGTATAAGGTGTATGATAGCTGTGTATGTATAAGGTGTATGATAGCTGTGTATGTATAAGGTGTACTATGATAGCTGTGTATGTATAAGGTGTACTATGATAGCTGTGCATGTATAAGGTGTACTATGATAGCTGTGTATGTATAAGGTGTACTATGATAGCTGTGTATGTATAAGGTGTACTATGATAGCTGTGCATGTATAAGGTGTACTATGATATCCGTGTATGTATAAGGTGTATGATAGCTGTGTATGTATAAGGTGTACTATGATAGCTGTATATGTATAAGGTGTACTATGATAGCTGTGTATGTATAAGGTGTACTATGATATCCATGTATGTATAAGGTGTACTATGATATCCGTGTATGTATAAGGTGTACTATGATAGCTGTGTATGTATAAGGTGTACTATGATATGTGTATGTATAAGGTGTACTATGATAGCTGTGTATGTATAAGGTGTACTATGATAGCTGTGTATGTATAAGGTGTACTATGATAGCTGTGTATGTATAAGGTGTACTATGATATGTGCATGTATAAGGTGTACTATGATAGCTGTGTATGTATAAGGTGTACTATATCTGTGTATGTATAAGGTGTACTATGATATCTGTGTATGTATAAGGTGTACTATGATAGCTGTGCATGTATAAGGTGTACTATGATAGCGGTGTATGTATAAGGTGTACTATGATATCCATGTATGTATAAGGTGTACTATGATATCCGTGTATGTATAAGGTGTACTATGATATCTGTGTATGTATAAGGTGTACTATGATAGCTGTGTATGTATAAGGTGTACTATGATATCTGTGCATGTATAAGGTGTACTATGATAGCTGTGTATGTATAAGGTGTACTATATCTGTGTATGTATAAGGTGTACTATGATATCTGTGCATGTATAAGGTGTACTATGATATCTGTGCATGTATAAGGTGTACTATGATAGCTGTGTATGTATAAGGTGTACTATGATAGCTGTGTATGTATAGGGTGTACTATGATAGCTGTGCATGTATAAGGTGTACTATGATATCCGTGTATGTATAAGGTGTATGATAGCTGTGTATGTATAAGGTGTACTATGATAGCTGTGTATGTATAAGGTGTACTATGATAGCTGTGTATGTATAAGGTGTACTATGATATCTGTGTATGTATAAGGTGTACTATGATATCTGTGTATGTATAAGGTGTACTATGATAGCTGTGTATGTATAAGGTGTATGATAGCTGTGTATGTATAAGGTGTACTATGATATCCGTGTATGTATAAGGTGTACTATGATATCTGTGTATGTATAAGGTGTACTATGATAGCTGTGTATGTATAAGGTGTACTATTGCAGCGAGCCGGGGTAATGGGAAGAGAGTGAGGGGAATGAGGAGTGGATGATAGTGATGGTAGTCTCTCCTGAGTGTGGCGCTGAGCTCCTCTGTGAGGGGATGCACTGAGGGCTGCAGGGGGAGAGTGTGCTATACCTGCAGGATGGCTGGAACTTGTCACGGTCACAGGTGGGCACGAGGGCTTCTGCAGGTACAGGGGGACTCTCTGGCGCTTCCCGGGTATCACTCTCTCTTCTGTGGCTGCTGCAGCGGTTTCTGTAGGGGGGCTGCACCTGTGTGTAAGGTGGTCGGTGGTGTGGACCTGTAGTTCCCCCGGGGCCAACCCCAAAATACTGCTGCCTGGTAATATGGCCCTTGATGGTGGTGTGGTGCAGGTGGACCAGGCAACAGGGAGACAAGGAGGGAGGCAGTGTAACAACAACTCCTTTACTGTTAGTCTTGCAGATGTTATACAGTCCTTTGGTACACAGCGGTGACTACTGGCGGCTTTGACTGGGTTACTGTACTGATGGAGAGTCTGGCGGTGTGTGGAATGCTGATGGGCGCTGTGACCCTGTGGATCTCTTCCCCCGAAGGTGCTTGAGTCTGTTATCCCTCTCAGTCTGCTAGGGAGCTTCCTGCTTAGGTTACTGGGCCGGGCCTTAGGCCACAACTTTCGGGTCCCAGAGGTATCCAGGGGTCCTAGTCAATCTTGCCCCCCCGAATTTCAGGAAGATGGGTACAGAGGCATCAGTTATCTCTGCTACCCAGTATGCTCAAGTCCTTTGGCTTAGGGGTTCTGCCCTTAGGATTCCCACTAGAGTAATACCGTGTATCTCTGTAAATACTTCTGAAGAACTCTCCTCTGGTTCAGTCTCTCCTCCTTTATCTCCTTCCCCTCCTTTTGTAACAAGCAGGCTTGACTGGCCAGTAGTGGATTATAATAGGGGCGTTTTGGGCGGCAGCCCGGGGCCCTGAGCTCCTGGGGGGCCCATGACCACCCAAAAAGACTTATACTTTCAATGGTGTACTGTCTCCTGGCTACACTTCCGCCATGATTTGCAAAAAATCACTGTTTTTTTATGGCAATTTTGCACAAATCAGTGCAAAATGACATTATCTATACTGTACTATGAGTGCCAGGCTAGTGCTTCCATAGTTACAGTGGGGTGGGGGGCCCAGGCTTGGTGAACAGCCCGGGGCCTATGGTAAAGTTAATCCGCCCCTGTGACTGGCCTGCTTGCAGAACAACCACTAGCTGCACTGTATAGTGGCTGTACACACTGAGCACTGAGCTCTGACTTGCCAGTCTGCACACTGACTGAACTACACTGAACTGAACTCTACTTCCTGTCACAGCTAGGTCTTGTGAGAAGACTGCTCCTCCCCCTTCTAGCAACTTCCTATGGGATTAATACACTATCTCTACACTACCTAGAGCAGTTCCCACTAGGGACAGTAGGTGTCGCTGTTGTGTGGTGTGCAGTGTAAAGCATATAACCCATTCTCTGCCTGCCAGTTACAGGGTACAGAGAAATACAAATAACAGTTGAACATAAGACATGTTACCTCCTAGAATAGACAATAAACTGCTTGTAGACAGGTGCCATCCTCAGCCCAGCCACAGGAACCATGCTCTGGTATACTACATATTCCCCCTCTAAAAATAAGCCGGCCTCGGCGACGGGCTGGGGCGAGGATGAAAGCTGGAAACACAAATAAAAGGCACCATACCTGTATAAAAGTGTAAAAGTTTGGTTAGGCACATAGGCAAATATAGTGCAAACAATTTTGTAAACATAGTGGGCTCCTGCCCAACAGGGAACTCTTAAAGTCTCTCTATTGGCACTTAGCACAGCGTCCATATTAGAGTGGTCCGTTTGAATAAGCAATACATATGGCTGCAATAACAGTGTAGTAGTATAGGGCTCCTGGCACAGCTCAATATATATAGAGTCCTGGTAGTGTCCATGAACATGAAGTCCCTTTTTGGCAGAACAAACAACGCTCTGTGGCACATGACAAAGATAGTGTCCATGAGAGTCTCTGGGTAAGTAAGGTCACTGAATAGGCAGTCCATGGCAGATTATAACTAACATAAACAGTTCTGGGAAACTTGGCTATATAACCAGGCACATCTCTTAAACGTTACTCTTGACTTTAAGTCAGGCACTAAAGCTTGAACATTACATTGCTATAACATTTACTCATAAATAACATTATAATGCAATCAACAATATGGCCAACAAGGCCGGAACTTAGACTCTGTATCTGAGTGGAAGCATTCCTCTGGTGGTTCTCTCAGATCTCCTCAATGGAGGTGGCTGCTCCACTACTACTGATAGTAGTTCGGATTCTGGTTCAGCTCTTGAGGTAGCCAGTTCTCTGGTAGGAACTCTTGAGGTAGGCACAGTTAGAATAGGTCCCAGAAACATGTACAGTGGGTGAAAGAATGCACTTGGTACATGAACAGGTAGCTCTGAGCTTTCTTCTGTCTGTGAACTAGGTTCGGTATCTTTTAACTCTGCTGGATGATCTTCCTTTAGGCAAAGTTTCAATCGGTTACGGTGTACGGTTTGAGGTTCTCTTCCTTCTTTCTCAATCTTGTAGACCTCTCCGTCTGGATAGGGTACAGCCACAATTGTGAAGGGTTCGGCTTTCCACTTTGGATCAAGTTTACTTGTTCGATGATGGTTTTTTAGCCAAACTCTATCTTCCATTTGTAATGGTTCCAATCGAGCATGTAGATTAAAATCTGCTTCTTGCTTACGTCTGGCTTCTTCCATCTTAGTGGCAACAATCTCCTTAGCTTCTTCCAGACGTCTTTGGTGGTCTTTCACCCAGGTGATTTCTGGTAAAGGGTTCACTGAATCTGGTACTTGTACTCCAAGGGCCAAGTCGGATGGTAACTGTCCTTGACGACCAAACATTAGGAAGTATGGAGTATATCCAGTGGAACAGTGGACTGTGTTGTTGTAGGTGTACACCAACTCAGGTAGTGATTTTGGCCAATCAGCCCTTTGAGAGGTTGAGGCTGTCCTCAACATGCTGATGAGGATCTGATTGATCTTCTCACAAAGACCGTTACCCTGAGGATGGTAAGCGGTGGTTCTCAACTTCTTACAGTTGTGCTGCTGGCAGAGTTGGTGGATTAACTGCGACTCAAAGGCAGCTCCTCTGTCTGTTAGAATGTGATCAGGACAGCCGTATGGTAGAATGAAATTCTTCCAAAGCTTTTCAGCAGTTGTCTGAGCAGTCAAATCCTTCACTGGTACTGCTACAGGGAACTTTGTGAAGTGGTCGACTATGGTCAAGGCATAGGTATACCCAGACCTACTTAACTCCAGTTTTACATGGTCCATAGCAACAATTTGAAGAGGACGTTGAGTCTTGATAGGATGCAAAGGAGCTCTTTGGTCATGTCTTTCTCCTTTGGTCCTTGTGCAGGAAGGACATTCTCTACACCACTTCTCAATGTCCTGGCGCATGCCAATCCAGTAAAACCTTCTCCGAATGGTTGATTCGGTCTTCTTTACACCAAAGTGTCCAGATTTGTCATGGTACGCCTCAAGTACAATGTGAGCATCCCTACGTGGGATCAGCAACTGATGAAGTCGCTCACCTGAGGTTGGGTCAAGAGTACTCCTCTGTAGTAGACCTTGGTAGAAAAACAGGCGTTTTCTCTGTCTCCAGAGACGTAGCAGCTCAGGGTCAGGATAGTCTTGACGCAGTCTGCATGGTGCAGTACGATATGTGTAGGTCCTGCAGCACCAATCGTCCCTTTCGATACCTTTAGTTATTCTTAGCTGGATGCACGCTGGATCACCCACGTACCCCAAGTGGGTCTAGACAGTTCATGCAAGAGAGTCCAACAGCATCCACGGTTAAATTTCCAAACCTTTATTGGTGTCCAAGTCACATAAATACGACGTTTCGACCTCTGCTGAGGTATACTTGACAAAGACCTCAGCAGAGGTCGAAACGTCGTATTTATGTGACTTGGACACCAATAAAGGTTTGGAAATTTAACCGTGGATGCTGTTGGACTCTCTTGCATGAGCAGTCTGCGTGGTATCCTACCACTTTGCAGGTAGTCCTGGATCTCTCCCAACACTCTACTTTCTTCTTGGAGGGTCTTCCAGGAAACATTTTCAAGGTGCTGGTTAGATTGGGTAGGCCTGGCATTCTGACTCTGTGCAACCACAGTTGTTTTCTGATGAGCAAAACGGTGTAGAATGCGGGCATTTCGACTTCTTCCCACTCATCTTCCAGTGTACTGGGTGGTACCTCACCTGTTGGTAGGCGGGATAAGGCATCGGCATTGATGTTGACCTTGCCAGAGCGGTACTTCACAGTAAATTGATAGTTTGCCAACCTTGATGCCCAGCGTTGTTCCAACGCTCCAAGTCTTGCCGTGTTGAGATGTGCCAATGGATTATTGTCAGTGAAGACAGTGAAGGGTGTCACTGCTAAGTAATCCTTAAACTTCTCGGTCACTGCCCATACGAGTGCTAAGAACTCCAGTTTGAAAGAACTGTAATTCTGGTCGTTCTTCTCTGCACCTCGCAGACCTCTACTTGCGTAGGCAATGACTCTTTCTTTCCCATCTTGCACTTGGGACAAGACTGCTCCGAGGCCTAGGTAACTGGCATCGGTGTACAAGCGGAATGGAAGCTGGTAGTCAGGGTAAGCTAAGATAGGAGGCTGGGTCAGAAGCCTCTTAAGAGTCTGGAAGGCAGTCTCCTGCCGGTCAGTCCAGATGATGGGCAACTTCTTTTTACGAACTTCAGGCGGATGCCCTCTCAGTAGTGGTTTGAGGAGGTGGCATTTTGATGGCTTAATCTTCAGCCCATGCTGGATTAGAACTTGGAAAACTTCTGTGAGATGTTCGAGATGTTCTTCATAAGTCTTGGAATAGACTATCACGTCATCCAAATAAAGTAGAACGCTCTCAAAGTTCTTATGTCCAAGGCATCGCTCCATCAGCCTCTGGAACGTAGCTGGGGCATTACACAACCCAAAAGGCATGCTGGTAAACTCGTAGAGACCCATTGGGGTGGTAAAAGCGGTCTTCTCCTAATCCTCTGGTGCCACTGGTACCTGCCAGTATCCACTGGTGAGGTCCAGGGTAGAAAAGTAAACAGCTTTCCCATCCTTGTGGGTCACACTATTGAGTTTGCGGTAATCCACACAAAAACGGATGGTTCCATCTTTTTTCCTCACCAACACAAGGGGTGCTGCCCAAGGACTCTGGCTATCTTTGACAACATTTGAATCCTTCATGTCTTGCAGAAGCTTCTTGACTGACTGGTGCATAGCAGGTGGTAGAGGTCTATGCCGCTCCTTGATTGGCTAGGGCTAAAAAAGTGGAAAGGGCGCCATAGGGTGATAACGTAAACAACAGATTGTAGGTCGAACAAGCTGATAATAAAACTGCTCACCTGATGGTGTTGTGCTAAGAACACAACACCTGTATGCACTATCAGTGAAGAGAGAGGTAGCAGCCGTAGCAGCCAGGCTCCAAGGGTAGATGCCGAGATCCCAAGCCAGGAGATCAGGGAATGGAGAATGGTAGATGAAGTGTCGGATCCTCGGGGTAGGCGGGGACCACAGGAGCCAGAATGACGGTGCTTCACGGCTTCAGGTTTAATGAAGTAAAACGATGAATTTTAATGGTCTCATAAACAACGCGTTTCGAGGCATAAATTGCCCCTTTGTCAAGTAGGAGAGTCATGTCTCTCCTACTTGACAAAGGGGCAATTTATGCCTCGAAACGCGTTGTTTATGAGACCATTAAAATTCATTGTTTTACTTCATTAAACCTGAAGCCGTGAAGCGCCGTCATTCTGGCTCCTGTGGTCCCCGCCTACCCCGAGGATCCGACACTTCATCTACCATGCTCCTTGATTGGCGGATGGTCTCCAGTTTGAATGGTATGTTGCAGCAAAGTGGTTTTGCCGAAGTCCAGTGGATGTTGACTGAAAGCTTGTTGATACTGGCATGCAATGTTCAGTACGCCTTTTAGTTGCGCAGCTGGCGTAGCAGGATCACTAATATCAAGTTGGGTCCACCAGGGTTCCTGTGGCCTCTGCTCTGCACTGTCCATGACTCGAGCAGTTTGGCAGCAGGTTGCTGCTTTACTACTGACAATGTCTTCAAATGTGACTTGGGAGAGAATTGCAACAGCGTAGAACTTGGGAAAAGTAGCTGGACTGTCACCAACATTGACTAGGCGAACTGGCACTCGCCCTTGAGACACAGTAACTAGGCTTCTGGCAGCCTTCACTAGCGCTCGCTCCTTGATGTCAATGGGTTCTAAGAGAGCTTGATAGTCCTCTCCTCCAACACCAGGGCGTGCTCGGCACCAAAGTACAGTTTCTGCATTAGGTTGTAAAAGTACAGGTTTGGAATCACAAATACGTACTCTGCAGATGTCTCCAGATCCACTGCTGAACTTTTGTTGTGCGCTGATATTCTTTATGGCGCTCTGAATTCCCTTCTGGGTAGGTGGTGAAGCTGTGGACAGAGATGCATGCAACAACTCAAGAATTTCCCCAAAACAATTTTTCATTACATTCAACCCCAACACAACAGGTGGAAACTCATGATCCTCAACTGAAGTCACAATAACACCTTGCCTGGGTAACATGAGATGATTAACCTGAATGGTAGGCTCCCAGTAGCCTTGATGGGGAATATGGTGACCAGAACTGCCAATAACATTAAGCCAGGGTTCAGGGGGATGAATTAAATCACACACGTCCCAGTACTGTTCATATGCATTTTTCTGAAAAGTAGTCACTTGAGACCCAGTATCAATAAGAGCCTCAAAGGGTACCCCATTTAGATAGATAGTTACTCTCGGGCAGGACGAGATGTACCTAGGGCCCCAGAGCGGTTCTCGAGGTGGACCTTGATCTGCTGATCCCGAGGGGCGGTCCTCGCCCTCGGGGATGTGTAGTTTAACTGAAAGCAGGTGTCAGCAGAGTGTCCATATTTGTGGCAATAACGACAAATAGGCTTGGGACGACTTGCCTTATCTGGTGCAGTCCTTGCAGGTGGACCCTTGTAGACAGGAGGTGGTGCATCTGGAAAACTCCTGACAGGGGTCTCAGGAACACTGGATGGCTGAGGGTGAGTAGCGAGGTCATCTAGACGTCTACATAGAGTCTCAACAGTCTTGGCCAAGGAAGTCAGTTGCTCCTGCAACCGGGAAACAGCATCAGATGCAGGGGCTTGCGCAGCTTGGATCACGGGTGGAGCACCTGTGGAAGGAAGCAAAGAGACAGGAACAGCAGGTCTCATGGCAGCAGCTGGATGGCCTGCCAGGTTGGAAGGCTCTTGATGTCGCCCCCTCTCTAGCACTCGAACAGCCATTCTTCTGAATTCTTGGAAAGGGAGAGTAGGGTGCTGCTCAGCAAGCATTCTCAGTTGGCCTTGGATGTGTTCGGAGTAGGCTCCCTCTATGAAGCGCTCTAACAAAGTTCTGTCTGCATGAGCCTCCCCAGAGGGTTCTGCTTGGATAATGGCTCCCATAGCTTCTTGGAGAGAACAAGCATAGTCTCTGAGTGATTCTCCAGGTTTCTGTCGTCTCTCAAAGAACCTCATCTGTAACTCTGACAATGAGGGTGCTTCAAACTCAGACTGTAGTTTAGCAAATATGTCCTTTACTGTCTTCCTCTCAGTAGGAGACCATGACTTTATCTCTTTAAGGGCAGGTCCCTCTAATTGTCCCATCAACATTTCTACTTGCTGCTCTTGGGATAAAGGATACATCCTGAAGGTGGCCATCATTTGTTCTCTGAATGCTCTAAGAGTATTAGCGTCTCCACGGTAACGGGGCAGCCAGGGAGCCCCCATGTAGTAGGGTAGAGTGAGAGGCATTGGGCCTGTAGCGGTAGTGGCCTTAGGCCCAGGAGAGTCACTGTCACTTGAAGAACTGGACATTTTAGCACCTTTTCCGTGCTTCTGCAGATATATCATACTGTCTCTTTAAGAGCACACACAGCGGGATCACTGCCGCCGACCGGATAATCTCTAATGCACAGTCGCTCACACACCACAGCGATTGCTGACAGGAACAGTATGTAGACTCACTTGTTGTGATGGTTAGGCAGCAGCAGGAGCCTAAGATGGAGGTAGTCTCCGTTACGGAGCGTCTGCGCGGCAACTGTCACTTCCGGGTTCAGGCTGTGGCGCAGCAAACAATTGTGGTGCTTTAACCCCTACAGGGCTGGAACAAAGTCTCTTACAATGCAAGAACAGTTTAATGGCAGGCTTTCAGGCAGATAATGTACACTCACAGTCTATGGAGATGCAAGGTTCCCCCTCTTTTGCGGTTAGCACACACTTGAGGGAAGTTTTCTCACAGCTGAGGTGTCGGTACTTTGTGACAGGCACACAGCCTATCCTGTTCGTGACGCCAATTGAAAACATGCAGCGAGCCGGGGTAATGGGAAGAGAGTGAGGGGAATGAGGAGTGGATGATAGTGATGGTAGTCTCTCCTGAGTGTGGCGCTGAGCTACTCTGTGAGGGGATGCACTGAGGGCTGCAGGGGGAGAGTGTGCTATACCTGCAGGATGGCTGGAACTTGTCACGGTCACAGGTGGGCACAAGGGCTTCTGCAGGTACAGGGGGACTCTCTGGCGCTTCCCGGGTATCTCTCTCTCTTCTGTGGCTGCTGCAGCGGTTTCTGTAGGGGGGCTGCACCTGTGTGTAAGGTGGTCGGTGGTGTGGACCTGTAGTTCCCCCGGGGCCAACCCCAAAATACTGCTGCATGGTAATATGGCCCTTGATGGTGGTGTGGTGCAGGTGGACCAGGCAACAGGGAGACAAGGAGGGAGGCAGTGTAACAACAACTCCTTTACTGTTAGTCTTGCAGATGTTATACAGTCCTTTGGTACACAGCGGTGACTACTGGTGGCTTTGACTGGGTTACTGTACTGATGGAGAGTCTGGCGGTGTGTGGAATGCTGATGGGCGCTGTGACCCTGTGGATCTCTTCCCCCGAAGGTGCTTGAGTCTGTTATCCCTCTCAGTCTGCTAGGGAGCTTCCTGCTTAGGTTACTGGGCCGGGCCTTAGGCCACAACTTTCGGGTCCCAGAGGTATCCAGGGGTCCTAGTCAATCTTGCCCCCCGAATTTCAGGAAGATGGGTACAGAGGCATCAGTTATCTCTGCTACCCAGTATGCTCAAGTCCTTTGGCTTAGGGGTTCTGCCCTTAGGATTCCCACTAGAGTAATACCGTGTATCTATGTAAATACTTCTGAAGAACTCTCCTCTGGTTCAGTCTCTCCTCCTTTATCTCCTTCCCCTTCTTTTGTAACAAGCAGGCTTAACTGGCCTGCTTGCAGAACAACCACTAGCTGCACTGTATAGTGGCTGTACACACTGAGCACTGAGCTCTGACTTGCCAGTCTGCACACTGACTGAACTACACTGAACTGAACTCTACTTCCTGTCACAGCTAGGTCTTGTGAGGAGACTGCTCCTCCCCCTTCTAGCAACTTCCTATGGGATTAATACACTATCTCTACACTACCTAGAGCAGTTCCCACTAGGGACAGTAGGTGTCGCTGTTGTGTGGTGTGCAGTGTAAAGCATATAACCCATTCTCTGCCTGCCAATTACAGGGTACAGAGAAATACAAATAACAGTTGAACATAAGACATGTTACCTCCTAGAATAGACAATAAACTGCTTGTAGACAGGTGCCATCCTCAGCCCAGCCACAGGAACCATGCTCTGGTATACTACACTATGATAGCTGTGTATGTATAAGGTGTACTATGATATCTGTGCATGTATAAGGTGTACTATGATATCTGTGCATGTATAAGGTGTACTATGATAGCTGTGTATGTATAAGGTGTACTATGATAGCTGTGCATGTATAAGGTGTACTATGATAGCTGTGCATGTATAAGGTGTACTATGATATCTGTGTATGTATAAGGTGTACTATGATAGCTGTGTATGTATAAGGTGTACTATGATAGCTGTGTATGTATAAGGTGTACTATGATATGTGCATGTATAAGGTGTACTATGATAGCTGTGTATGTATAAGGTGTACTATGATAGCTGTGTATGTATAAGGTGTACTATGATAGCTGTATATGTATAAGGTGTACTATGATAGCTGTGTATGTATAAGGTGTACTATGATAGCTGTGTATGTATAAGGTGTACTATGATAGCTGTATATGTATAAGGTGTACTATGATAGCTGTGCATGTATAAGGTGTACTATGATATCTGTGCATGTATAAGGTGTACTATGATAGCTGTGTATGTATAAGGTGTACTATGATAGCTGTGTATGTATAAGGTGTACTATGATATCCGTGTATGTATAAGGTGTACTATGATAGCTGTGTATGTATAAGGTGTACTATGATATCTGTGCATGTATAAGGTGTACTATGATAGCTGTGTATGTATAAGGTGTACTATGATAGCTGTGTATGTATAAGGTGTACTATGATAGCTGTGTATGTATAAGGTGTACTATGATAGCTGTGTATGTATAAGGTGTACTATGATAGCTGTGTATGTATAAGGTGTACTATGATATCTGTGCATGTATAAGGTGTACTATGATAGCTGTGTATGTATAAGGTGTACTATGATAGCTGTGTATGTATAAGGTGTACTATGATAGCTGTGCATGTATAAGGTGTACTATGATATCTGTGTATGTATACCTTACATATATATATTGCTGGTATTCTTATACATTTGGAAGCATGGTTGCAGTATTGGGTTATTTACCTTACATTCTGCTGCAGCTAGAGGGAATCCCGGACAGAGTTTACAGTATATGTTGCAGTGAAATGATAGAATCAGGGAATTGATCAAATCACTGACCCGTTAGGAAAATGATGGAATGAACTCTATCATTTGCCCCTGCAACATAGAACTCTCATCGTATCGTCTCCTGCTCCCCCGGTCGGTCCGCTCTGCTCCCCGTCCGCCTCCGCCGCCTCTCTGCTCCCCGTTCCGCTTATTTCCCCTGTTACACATCTCCTGCTCCCCCAGCCGGTCCGCTCTGCTCCCTGTCCGCCCCCGCCGCCATATGCCTGCTGGGAGCTGTGCCACTCTGCTCCCAGTCCGCACCGCCACCATATGCCTGCCGGGAAGTGTGCCTCTGCTCCCCGTCCACTGCCATATGCCTGCCGGGAGGTGTGCTGCTCTGCTCCCTATCAGCCTTTGGTCCCATCCGTCCCGCTATGCGACATGCCTTCTGCTACCCTGGCTTGTATACTCTGCCCCTGTCATTTCATCATTTCCTGGGATTTGATCAAATCCCTGGATTCTATAATTTCACTGCAACATATACACCTAGTATGAAGGTCAGTACTGGCTGGGATTATTTCCTCAAACACCGGCCGTTCTGTAAACTGGGCCTTAGACTTATATGACATATAATAACAGACACAGGAGCTTTGTCACTTATAATGAATGGCTCTTTTGTGGTGTCCCACTACGGGTGTTGCTATTGGTAACACCCTTTTTAAAAGACTGTACTTATTGCACTTAAGTGGTGATGAAGGTAGTGATAAAGTTTCACCACTAGAAGTCGCTATTATAGATGTATGTACACAGATGCTGCATGGCTAAAGTATGTAAAGGGTTATTGTTTGTGTGTCACATGTGTCCCTCTTTACTACTTCTATTGCACTCTTCACCCACTCACAGCACACCTTAGATATGCTGAGGAAGGAAGTCACATGGGAGACAGGGAGAGCAGTTCCGTCTTAGTCAGGCTCCTGTGTGAGTAGGAAGAAAGACAAGACACAGCTCACAGTTTCTCATCAGTGTACTCTACACAACACTATGCAGTGTTAAAGCCCCTACAGGAGAAGACAAGTCAGAAACAACCTAAACCCACGCTGTGGACTAGGAGAGTCACAGTGCAGGACAGTATCAGTATCCACAGACAGCAGTAAGCTAGGAATTGATCCAGATAGAGAAAAGTTGCTAAAAGCCTAGGACCTCTATCTTGCAGCGAGGGTGTCACCAGGAAATTTTCAGCCTTACGCTCATCCCAGGTAACAAGGTCTGGGGCCTTGTGTAACCCTCATAGGACGGGTCACCCGACACTGGTGGGTATCAGATGGTGTGAAGACCCAAAGATCAATACACGGGCACAAGTATTCTCTTCTTCTAAGTATTCTTCTACCTCATCCTCCAAATCCCGGCAGAGCACAGTACTACTTGGGTTGAGACTCTCACGACATCCTCCTCTCTGCTACTCAGACTCCTTGTATCTCTCAACACGCTACTCAGTCAGCACAACTGTACTCTTTACTGTATTCCTATCACAGATCTGGTTGCTGTATTATCAAGTGTTCTACCGTGTGTCTTATCAAGAAACATAACCTGTCAAAATAAAGCTGTATAATTTGCTGCACACAGTACTTTCCAAGTAAAAACAACATTATTTATGATAAAGAGACTGTGATTCTTCGCCTCACACCGACAGTGTACACTAGAGCCTTGGGGCATTTCCCCTTTCTGTGGGTGACAGTTCTGTCAGTCCAGGAGGGTCACAACACCACTCTGGCCCATTGTGATAACAGCCCAAGGGTCCCCGTTGCAGCCCGGCCGGTCACTGTCCACAGGGGAACAGGGTACAACAGGCCTGTTAAACTAAAAGCAGGTGTGCCAGCATACCTGTGCGCCCAATTGGCACTGGCGTCACAACATAACATCACTGGGCCCGGCTGTATCTCAGCCAACCACCATAGATCTGGCGTCACACCTCACCACCTAGCAAGTGACCGGCCGCATCTCTGACACAACATCTCAGGTGGTCACCACACTTTTTTCTCTTTAATATCAGTATTAGATGCTAGGAAAGGTAAATGTACATTATAGGGGTTGTCCAGCTTAGAGTCCTATTAGTGGGGGGGGGGGGGGGGGGGGGCAATCCATAAGCCTCATCTCATGGCCAAAGTTGCATCAATTACAAATTATCTTCTCTCCGGATGACCTGTCCTGTATTACAGACAACCATAGATTTCAGCTGGTACCCTGTAGTTCCACATATTACCTGTGGTGGCACTGTAAGGAAAGCTCTTACTGCCAGGTTTCCCCAAGGACTACAGCAGATCCCTGAGAACCGCTGGGTTATCAGCTTATTAACATCAGGGACTGTCCATACTGGAGATCTCCTCTACAACACTGAGAGTAATGTGTAATATGACTGCACCTACCGTATTCACAGGACTAACCCCAATATCCATATTCAAGGTCCACAGCCAGAGAGCGGCTGATATCAGTCACAAATGGTGTAAGGTCTGGAGGTAATATCAGTACTGAAGCGTTATAAGAGGAGCGGCTGATATCAGTCACATATAATGTAATAGGAGGTTATATCAGTACTGAAGCGTTATAAGAGGAGCGGCTGATATCAGTCACATAGGATGTAATAGGAGGATATATCAGTACTGGAGCGTTATAAGAGGAGCGGCTGATATCAGTCACATATGATGTAATAGGAGGTTATATCAGTACTGGAGCATTATAAGAGGAGCGGCTGATATCAGTCACACATGATGTAATAGGAGGTTATATCAGTACTGGAGCGTTATAAGAGGAGCGGCTGATATCAGTCACAAATGGTGTAAGGTCTGGAGGTTATATCAGTACTGAAGCGTTATAAGAGGAGCGGCTGATATCAGTCACATATAATGTAATAGGAGGTTATATCAGTACTGGAGCGTTATAAGAGGAGCGGCTGATATCAGTCACATATGATGTAATAGGAGGTTATATCAGTACTGGAGCGTTATAAGAGGAGCGGCTGATATCAGTCACATATGATGTAATAGGAGGTTATATCAGTACTGGAGCGTTATAAGAGGAGCGGCTGATATCAGTCACATATGATGTAATAGGAGGTTATATCAGTACTGGAGCGTTATATAAGGAGTGGCTGATATCAGTCACATATGATGTAATAGGAGGTTATATCAGTACTGGAGCGTTATAAGAGGAGCGGCTGATATCAGTCACATATGATGTAATAGGAGGATATATCAGTACTGGAGCGTTATAAGAGGAGCGGCTGATATCAGTCACATATGATGTAATAGGAGGTTATATCAGTACTGGAGCATTATAAGAGGAGCGGCTGATATCAGTCACATATGATGTAATAGGAGGTTATATCAGTACTGGAGCGTTATAAGAGGAGCGGCTGATATCAGTCACAAATGGTGTAAGGTCTGGAGGTTATATCAGTACTGAAGCGTTATAAGAGGAGCGGCTGATATCAGTCACATATGATGTAATAGGAGGTTATATCAGTACTGGAGCGTTATAAGAGGAGCGGCTGATATCAGTCACATATGATGTAATAGGAGGTTATATCAGTACTGGAGCGTTATAAGAGGAGCGGCTGATATCAGTCACATAGGATGTAATAGGAGGATATATCAGTACTGGAGCGTTATAAGAGGAGCGGCTGATATCAGTCACATATGATGTAATAGGAGGATATATCAGTACTGGAGCGTTATAAGAGGAGCGGCTGATATCAGTCACATATGATGTAATAGGAGGATATATCAGTACTGGAGCGTTATAAGAGGAGCGGCTGATATCAGTCACATATGATGTAATAGGAGGTTATATCAGTGCTGGAGCGTTATAAGAGGAGCGGCTGATATCAGTCACATATAATGTAATAGGAGGAGGTTATATCAGTACTGGAGCGTTATAAGAGGAGCGGCTGATATCAGTCACATATGATGTAATAGGAGGTTATATCAGTACTGGAGCGTTATAAGAGGAGCGGCTGATATCAGTCACAGGATGTAATAGGAGGTTATATCAGTGCTGGAGCGTTATAAGAGGAGCGGCTGATATCAGTCACATATGTAATAGGAGGTTTATATCAGTACTGGAGCGTTATAAGAGGAGCGGCTGATATCAGTCACACATGATGTAATAGGAGGTTATATCAGTACTGGAGCGTTATAAGAGGAGTGGCTGATATCAGTCACATATGATGTAATAGGAGGTTATATCAGTACTGGAGCGTTATAAGAGGAGAGGCTGATATCAGTCACATATGATGTAATAGGAGGTTATATCAGTACTGGAGCGTTATATAAGGAGTGGCTGATATCAGTCACATAGGATGTAATAGGAGGTTATATCAGTGCTGGAGCGTTATAAGAGGAGCGGCTGATATCAATCACATGATGTAATAGGAGGTTATATCAGTACTGGAGCGTTATAAGAGGAGCGGCTGATATCAGTCACATAGGCTGTAATAGGAGGTTATATCAGTGCTGGAGCGTTATAAGAGGAGCGGCTGATATCAGTCACATATGATGTAATAGGAGGTCATATATCATATATATGATATGATTTGGAGATATGGGACATAAAGAAGGGATAAAGGGGACTAAGTCACCCATCACATTGATGTACATCACAGTCGGTCTCTTTCCAGTCCGATATGGCTGATACCAGAGAACAGTAGATCATATTCATCTATGTAACACATTGATTACAAGCAGATTACAGGGTTAGGTTCCCTTTAATAGTAATTTGAGATAAGATTACGTCCTATTCTGGGGTCTGTAATTAGGTCCGGGGGTTCTTGTGCTTCTTCCCCCCTATAAGGCACTTCATGCTGTATTATATATAACACATGTGTGACTGCTATGTGGACGGGACGCTGAATCATGTGCAGAAAAACGATACATAACATCACAGTAGACACGTACAACCAGAAGACGCCTGTCATGGCCGCCAATAAGCCAATAATCCATCCAGTCCATATGTGGACATCAGGTGGCAGCCTGACTGCTGACAGGCTCCGAGGTGGTCTAGCAGAGGTTAAAGTCTCTGGTCTTCGGGCCCATAGGGTGACGTCGCCGTCTCTTGGGTTGCACACAGTCCTGCCCGTAATTTGGCCAGTGGAAGTTTTTCAGGTTTAGGGGGCAGTTATCCCCCCCAATCTCCTCCGTCTCAGAGTCATCATCCTGAGGAAAAGGGAAGGTTCGGCCAGGATACGTCTCCTTTAACATGTTCTCAAAACACATCTCCAGGTTCCTTCCTGCCTCAGCAACCTCTGAGTCCTCCTATAAGAACGAGAGGTGGAAAAAAAAGGAATTTATTAATGAGAGGAAATGACCCAGATATTAGAGACTAGAGGCTCTAGGAAGGTTCTGCTGCATACACCAAAGGGATCCATGGGCTTCTATGGACTTATGCTAGGATACCTAAACCCGTGCCTCCCTACACCTGTCCCTTCCTTCATACCCGTGTCTCCCTACACCTATCCCTTCCTACATACCCGTGTCTCCCTACACCTGTCCCTTCCTACATACCCGTGCCTCCCTTCACCTGTCCCTTCCTACATACCTGTGCCTCCCTACATCTGTCCCTTCCTACATACCTGTGCCTCCCTACACCTGTCCCTTCCTACACCTGTCCCTTCTTACATACCCGTGCCTCCCTACACCTGTCCCTTCCTACATACCCCTGCCTCCCTACACCTGTCCCTTCCTACATACCTGTGCCTCCCTACACCTGTCCCTTCCTACACCTGTCCCTTCTTACATACCCGTGCCTCCCTACACCTGTCCCTTCCTACATACCTGTGCCTCCCTACACCTGTCCCTTCCTACATACCCGTGCCTCCCTACACCTGTCCCTTCCTACATACCCTGCCTCCCTACATACCCTTGCCTCCCTACACCTGTCCCTTCCTACATACCCGTGCCTCCCTACACATGTCCCTTCCTACATACCCTGCCTCCCTACATACCCGTGCCTCCCTACACCTGTCCCTTCCTACATACCCTGCCTCCCTACACCTGTCCCTTCCTACATACCCTGCCTCCCTACACCTGTCCCTTCCTACATACCCTGCCTCCCTACATACCCGTGCCTCCCTACACCTGTCCCTTCCTACATACCCGTGCCTCCCTACACCTGTCCCTTCCTACATACCCTGCCTCCCTTCACCTGTCCCTTTCTACATACCCTGCCTCCCTACACCTGTCCCTTCCTACATACCCGTGCCTCCCTACATCTGTCCCTTCCTACATACCCGTGCCTCCCTACACATGTCCCTTCCTACATACCCTGCCTCCCTACATACCCGTGCCTCCCTACACCTGTCCCTTCCTACATACCCTGCCTCCCTACACCTGTCCCTTCCTACATACCCTGCCTCCCTACACCTGTCCCTTCCTACATACCCTGCCTCCCTACATACCCGTGCCTCCCTACACCTGTCCCTTCCTACATACCCGTGCCTCCCTACACCTGTCCCTTCCTACATACCCTGCCTCCCTTCACCTGTCCCTTTCTACATACCCTGCCTCCCTACACCTGTCCCTTCCTACATACCCGTGCCTCCCTACATCTGTCCCTTCCTACATACCCGTGCCTCCCTACACCTGTCCCTTCCTACATACCCTGCCTTCCTACACCTGTCCCTTCCTACATACCCTGCCTCCCTACATACCCGTGCCTCCATACACTTGTCCCTTCCTACATACCCTGCCTCCCTACACCTGTCCCTTCCTACATACCCTGCCTCCCTACATACCCTGCCTCCCTTCACCTGTCCCTTCCTACATACCCTGCCTCCCTACACCTGTCCCTTCCTACATACCCGTGCCTCCCTACACCTGTCCCTTCCTACATACCTGTGCCTCCCTACACCTGTCCCTTCCTACATACCCTGCCTTCCTACACCTGTCCCTTCCTACATACCCTGCCTCCCTACACCTGTCCCTTCCTACATACCCGTGCCTCCCTACACCTGTCCCTTCCTACATACCCTGCCTCCCTACACCTGTCCCTTCCTACATACCCGTGCCTCCCTACATACCCGTGCCTCCCTACACCTGTCCCTTCCTACATACCCTGCCTCCCTACATCTGTCCCTTCCTACATACCCTGCCTCCCTACACCTGTCCCTTCCTACATACCCTGCCTCCCTACATACCCGTGCCTCCCTACACCTGTCCCTTCCTACATACCCTGCCTCCCTACACCTGTCCCTTCCTACATACCCGTGCCTCCCTACACCTGTACCTTCCTACATACCCTGCCTCCCTACATACCCATGCCTCCCTACACCTGTCCCTTCCTACATACCCTGCCTCCCTTCACCTGTCCCTTCCTACATACCCTGCCTCCCTACACCTGTCCCTCACTACATACCCTGCCTTCCTACACCTGTCCCTTCCTACATACCCTGCCTCCCTACACCTGTCCCTTCCTACATACCCGTGCCTCCCTACACCTGTCCGTTCCTACATACCCGTGCCTCCCTACATCTGTCCCTTCCTACATACCCGTGCCTCCCTACACCTGTCCGTTCCTACATACCCGTGCCTCCCTACATCTGTCCCTTCCTACATACCCGTGCCTCCCTACATCTGTCCCTTCCTACATACCCGTGCCTCCCTACACCTGTCCCTTCCTACATACCTGTGCCTCCCTACACCTGTCCCTTCCTACATACCTGTGCCTCCCTACACCTGTCCCTTCCTACATACCAGTGCCTCCCTACACCTGTCCCTTCCTACATACCTGTGCCTCCCTACACCTGTCCCTTCCTACATACCTGTGCCTCCCTACACCTGTCCCTTCCTACATACCCGTACCTCCCTACACCAGTCCCTTCCTACATGCCTGTGCCTCCATATACCTGTGCCTTTTTTACCTAACTGGCCCCCCTTTACCTGTCTGTCTACATACTTATGCTTCTGTATACCTGTCCCTTTATACCTACCTGGCCTTCCTATACCTGTGCCTCCCTGAAGCGGTATCTGTCTATAGCTGTGTCTCTATGCCTGTGCCTCCCTATAGCGGTATCTGTCTATAGCTGTGTCTCTCTATACCTGTGCCTCCCTAAAGCGGGATCTCTCTATACCTGTGCCTCCCTATAGCGGTATCTGTCTATAGCTGTGTCTCTTTATACCTGTGCCTCCCTATACCTGTATCTCTCTATACTTAGGCCTCCCTATACCTGTATCTCTCTATACTTGGGCCTCCCTATACCTGTATCTCTCTATACTTGGGCCTCCCTATAGCTGTGTCTCTCTATACTTGTGCCTCCCTATAGCTGTGTCTCTCTATACTTGTGCCTCCCTATAGCTGTGTCTCTCTATACCTGTGCCTCCCTATAGCAGTATCTGCCTATAGCTATGTCTCTCTATACCTGTGTCTCCCTATAGCTGTTTCTCTCTATACCTGTGCCTCCTTATAGCTGTTTCTCTCTATAGCTGTGCCTCCCTATAGCTGTCTCTCTATACTTGTGCCTCCCTATAGCTGTGTCTCTCTATACCTGTGTCTCCCTATGGCTCTTTCTCTCTATACCTGTGTCTCCCTATGGCTCTTTCTCTCTATACCTGTGCCTCCCTATAGCTGTTTCTCTCTATAGCTGTGCCTCGCTATACCTGTGCCTCCCTATAGCTGTGTCTCTCTATACCTGTGCCTCTCTATAGCTGTGTCTCTCTATACCTGTGCCTCCCTATAGCTGTGTCTCTCTAAACCATCAGCATTTTTGGTCTTCAATACCATCTCTATGCTGATGACACCCAGCTATAGACATCTAACCGTGACATCACTCCTGAATTCCTACAAAATACCAGTGACTGTCTATCTGCTCTCTAACACTGAGCTCTCTATTTCTCAAACTCAATCTTTCTAAAACTGAACTTCTGGTATTCCCTCCCTCCCTCTAACCGACCCAAACCCGACCACAACTCTGCCCTCCATACATCTCCTCCCTCATCTCCACAACTCTGCCCTCCATACATCTCCCTCATGTCCACAACTCTGCCCTCCATACATCTCCTCCCTCATCTCCACAACTCTGCCCTCCATACATCTCCTCCCTCATCTCCACAACTCTGCCCCTCTGTACATCTCCTCCCTCATCTCCACAACTCTGCCCTCCATACATCTCCTCCCTCATCTCCACAACTCTGCCCCTCTGTACATCTCCTCCCTCATCTCCACAACTCTGCCCCTCCATACATCTCCTCCCTCATCTCCACAACTCTGCCCTCCATACATCTCCTCCCTCATCTCCACAACTCTGCCCTCCATACATCTCCTCCCTCATCTCCACAACTCTGCCCTCCATACATCTCCTCCCTCATCTCTACAACTCTGCCCTCCATACATCTCCTCCCTCATCTCCACAACTCTGCCCTCCATACATACACTCCCTCATCTCCACAACTCTGCCCCTCCATACATCTCCTCCCTCATCTCCACAACTCTGCCCTCCATACATCTCCTCCCTCATCTCCACAACTCTGCCCCTCTGTACATCTCCTCCCTCATCTCCACAACTCTGCCCTCTATACATCTCCTCTCTCATCTCCACTACTCTGCCCTCCATACATCTCCTCATCTCCACAACTCTGCCCCTCCATACATCTCCTCATCTCCACAACTCTGCCCTCCATACATCTCCTCCCTCATCTCCACAACTCTGCCCCCCATACATATCCTCCCTCATCTCCACAACTCTGCCCCTCCATACATCTCCTCCCTCATCTCCACTTACCATCCTACCCACGCTCTACGCTTTGCTAATGTTCTTACACTAACATCTTCCATAATCAGAACCTCTCCCTCCGGCCTCCAGGACTTCTCTCATGCTGCACCAGTTCTCTGGAACGCCCTACCCAAAGACTTCAGACTCATACCCAACACTCATAGCTTCAAGCGTGCCCTGTAGACTCATATCTTCAGGCGTATAACATCCCCTATAGACCAGTCTCTTCAGGCATATAACATCCCCTATAGACCAGTCTCTTCAGGCGTATAACATCCCCTATAGACCAGTCTCTTCAGGCGTATAACATCCCCTATAGTCTCATCTCTTCAGGCGTATAACATCCCCTATAGACCAGTCTCTTCAGGCGTATAACATCCCCTTTAGACCAGTCTCTTCAGGCGTATAACATCCCCTATAGACCAGTCTCTTCAGGCGTATAACATCCCATATAGTCTCTTCAGGCGTATAACATCCCCTATAGTCTCTTCAGGCATATAACATCCCCTATAGACCAGTCTCTTCAGGCGTATAACATCCCCTATAGTCTCTTCAGGCGTATAACATCCCCTATAGACCAGTCTCTTCAGGCGTATAACATCCCCTATAGACCAGTCTCTTCAGGCATATAACATCCCCTATAGACCCGTCTCTTCAGGCGTATAACATCCCCTATAGACCAGTCTCTTCAGGCGTATAACATCCCCTATAGACCAGTCTCTTCAGGCGTATAACATCCCCTATAGTCTCATCTCTTCAGGCGTATAACATCCCCTATAGACCAATCTCTTCAGGCGTATAACATCCCCTATAGTCTCTTCAGGCGTATAACATCCCCTATAGTCTCATCTCTTCAGGCGTATAACATCCCCTATAGTCTCATCTCTTCAGGCATATAACATCCCCTATAGACCAGTCTCTTCAGGCGTATAACATCCCCTATAGACCAGTCTCTTCAGGCGTATAACATCCCCTATAGTCTCTTCAGGCGTATAACATCCCCTATAGACCAGTCTCTTCAGGCGTATAAAATCCCCTATAGACCAGTCTCTTCAGGCGTATAACATCCCCTATAGACCCGTCTCTTCAGGTGTATAACATCCCCTATAGACCAGTCTCTTCAGGCGAATAACATCCCCTATAGTCTCATCTCTTCAGGCGTATAACATCCCCTATAGTCTCTTCAGCGTATAACATCCCCTATAGTCTCTTCAGCGTATAACATCCCCTATAGTCTCATCTCTTCAGGCGTATAACATCCCCTATAGACCAGTCTCTTCAGGCGTATAACATCCCCTATAGACCAGTCTCTTCAGGCGTATAACATCCCCTATAGACCAGTCTCTTCAGGCGTATAACATCCCCTATAGACTCATCTCTTCAGGCGTATAACATCCCCTATAGTCTCATCTCTTCAGGCGTATAACATCCCCTATAGTCTCATCTCTTCAGGCGTATAACATCCCCTATAGACCAGTCTCTTCAGGCGTATAACATCCCCTATAGACCAGTCTCTTCAGCGTATAACATCCCCTATAGTCTCATATCTTCAGGCGTATAACATCCCCTATAGACCAGTCTCTTCAGGCGTATAACATCCCCTATAGACCAGTCTCTTCAGGCGTATAACATCCCCTATAGACCCGTCTCTTTAGGCGTATAACATCCCCTATAGACCAGTCTCTTCAGGCGTATAACATCCCCTATAGTCTCTTCAGGCGTATAACATCCCCTATAGACTCATCTCTTCAGGCGTATAACATCCCCTATAGACCAGTCTCTTCAGGCGTATAACATCCCCTATAGTCTCTTCAGGCGTATAACATCCCCTATAGACTCATCTCTTCAGGCGTATAACATCCCCTATAGACCAGTCTCTTCAGGCGTATAACATCCCCTATAGACCAGTCTCTTCAGGCGTATAACATCCCCTATAGACCAGTCTCTTCAGGCGTATAACATCTCCTATAGTCTCATCTCTTCAGGCGTATAACATCCCCTATAGACCAGTCTCTTCAGGCGTATAACATCCCCTATAGACCAGTCTCTTCAGGCGTATAACATCCCCTATAGTCTCTTCAGGCGTATAACATCCCCTATAGACCAGTCTCTTCAGGCGTATAACATCCCCTATAGTCTCATCTCTTCAGGCGTATAACATCCCCTATAGACCAGTCTCTTCAGGCGTATAACATCCCCTATAGACCAGTCTCTTCAGGTGTATAACATCCCCTATAGTCTAATCTCTTCAGGCGTATAACATCCCCTATAGACCAGTCTCTTCAGGCGTATAACATCCCCTATAGACTCGTCTCTTCAGGCGTATAACATCCCCTATAGACCAGTCTCTTCAGGCGTATAACATCCCCTATAGACCAGTCTCTTCAGGTGTATAACATCCCCTATAGTCTAATCTCTTCAGGCGTATAACATCCCCTATAGACCAGTCTCTTCAGGCGTATAACATCCCCTATAGACTCGTCTCTTCAGGCGTATAACATCCCCTATAGACCAGTCTCTTCAGGCATATAACATCCCCTATAGACCAGTCTCTTCAGGCGTATAACATCCCCTATAGTCTCATCTCTTCAGGTGTATAACATCCCCTATAGACCAGTCTCTTCAGGCGTATAACATCCCCTATAGACCAGTCTCTTCAGGCGTATAACATCCCCTATAGACCAGTCTCTTCAGGCGTATAACATCCCCTATAGACCAGTCTCTTCAGGTGTATAACATCCCCTATAGTCTCATCTCTTCAGGCGTATAACATCCCCTATAGACCAGTCTCTTCAGGCGTATAACATCCCCTATAGACCAGTCTCTTCAGGCGTATAACATCCCCTATAGTCTCTTCAGGCGTATAACATCCCCTATAGACCAGTCTCTTCAGGCGTATAACATCCCCTATAGACCAGTCTCTTCAGGCGTATAACATCGCCTATAGTCTCATCTCTTCAGGCATATAACATCCCCTATAGACCAGTCTCTTCAGGCGTATAACATCCCCTATAGTCTCATCTCTTCAGGCGTATAACATCCCCTATAGTCTCTTCAGGCGTATAACATCCCCTATAGACCAGTCTCTTCAGGCGTATAACATCCCCTATAGACCAGTCTCTTCAGGCGTATAACATCCCCTATAGTCTCATCTCTTCAGGCGTATAACATCCCCTATAGTCTCTTCAGGCGTATAACATCCCCTATAGACCAGTCTCTTCAGGCGTATAACATCCCCTATAGACCAGTCTCTTTAGGCGTATAACATCCCCTATAGACCAGTCTCTTCAGGCGTATAACATCCCCTATAGACCAGTCTCTTCAGGTGTATAACATCCCCTATAGTCTCTTCAGGCGTATAACATCCCCTATAGTCTCATCTCTTCAGGCGTATAACATCCCCTATAGTCTAATCTCTTCAGGCGTATAACATCCCCTATAGTCTCTTCAGGCGTATAACATCCCCTATAGACCAGTCTCTTCAGGTGTATAACATCCCCTATAGTCTAATCTCTTCAGGCGTATAACATCCCCTATAGTCTCTTCAGGCGTATAACATCCCCTATAGACCAGTCTCTTCAGGTGTATAACATCCCCTATAGTCTCATCTCTTCAGGCGTATAACATCCCCTATAGACCAGTCTCTTCAGGCGTATAACATCCCCTATAGACCAGTCTCTTCAGGCGTATAACATCCCCTATAGTCTCTTCAGGCGTATAACATCCCCTATAGACCAGTCTCTTCAGGCGTATAACATCCCCTATAGACCAGTCTCTTCAGGCGTATAACATCCCCTATAGTCTCTTCAGGCGTATAACATCCCCTATAGACCAGTCTCTTCAGGCGTATAACATCCCCTATAGACCAGTCTCTTCAGGCGTATAACATCGCCTATAGTCTCATCTCTTCAGGCATATAACATCCCCTATAGACCAGTCTCTTCAGGCGTATAACATCCCCTATAGTCTCATCTCTTCAGGCGTATAACATCCCCTATAGTCTCTTCAGGCGTATAACATCCCCTATAGACCAGTCTCTTCAGGCGTATAACATCCCCTATAGACCAGTCTCTTCAGGCGTATAACATCCCCTATAGTCTCATCTCTTCAGGCGTATAACATCCCCTATAGTCTCTTCAGGCGTATAACATCCCCTATAGTCTCGTCTCTTCAGGCGTATAACATCCCCTATAGACCAGTCTCTTTAGGCGTATAACATCCCCTATAGACCAGTCTCTTCAGGCGTATAACATCCCCTATAGACCAGTCTCTTCAGGCGTATAACATCCCCTATAGTCTCATCTCTTCAGGCGTATAACATCCCCTATAGACCAGTCTCTTCAGGCGTATAACATCCCCTATAGTCTCATCTCTTCAGGCATATAACATCCCCTATAGACCAGTCTCTTCAGGCGTATAACATCCCCTATAGACCAGTCTCTTCAGGCGTATAACATCCCCTATAGTCTCATCTCTTCAGGCGTATAACATCCCCTATAGTCTCATCTCTTCAGGTGTATAACATCCCCTATAGTCTCTTCAGGCGTATAACATCCCCTATAGTCTCATCTCTTCAGGCGTATAACATCCCCTATAGTCTAATCTCTTCAGGCGTATAACATCCCCTATAGTCTCTTCAGGCGTATAACATCCCCTATAGACCAGTCTCTTCAGGCGTATAACATCCCCTATAGTCTCATCTCTTCAGGCGTATAACATCCCCTATAGACCAGTCTCTTCAGGCATATAACATCCCCTATAGACCAGTCTCTTCAGGCGTATAACATCCCCTATAGTCTCATCTCTTCAGGCGTATAACATCCCCTATAGACCAGTCTCTTCAGGCGTATAACATCCCCTATAGTCTCATCTCTTCAGGCATATAACATCCCCTATAGACCAGTCTCTTCAGGCGTATAACATCCCCTATAGACCAGTCTCTTCAGGCGTATAACATCCCCTATAGTCTCATCTCTTCAGGCGTATAACATCCCCTATAGACCAGTCTCTTCAGGCGTATAACATCCCCTATAGTCTCATCTCTTCAGGTGTATAACATCCCCTATAGTCTCTTCAGGCGTATAACATCCCCTATAGTCTCGTCTCTTCAGGCGTATAACATCCCCTATAGACCAGTCTCTTCAGGCGTATAACATCCCCTATAGACCAGTCTCTTCAGGCGTATAACATCCCCTATAGTCTCATCTCTTCAGGCGTATAACATCCCCTATAGACCAGTCTCTTCAGGCGTATAACATCCCCTATAGACCAGTCTCTTCAGGCGTATAACATCCCCTATAGTCTCGTCTCTTCAGGCGTATAACATCCCCTATAGTCTCATCTCTTCAGGCGTATAACATCCCCTATAGTCTCATCTCTTCAGGCATATAACATCCCCTATAGTCTCGTCTCTTCAGGCGTATAACATCCCCTATAGTCTCTTCAGGCGTATAACATCCCCTATAGTCTCATCTCTTCAGGCGTATAACATCCCCTATAGACCAGTCTCTTCAGGTGTATAACATCCCCTATAGACCAGTCTCTTCAGGCGTATAACATCCCCTATAGACCAGTCTCTTCAGGCGTATAACATCCCCTATAGACCAGTCTCTTCAGGCGTATAACATCCCCTACAGTCTCATCTCTTCAGGCATATAACATCCCCTATAGACAAGTCTCTTCAGGCGTATAACATCCCCTATAGTCTCATATCTTCAGGCGTATAACATCCCCTATAGACCAGTCTCTTCAGGCGTATAACATCCCCTATAGACCAGTCTCTTCAGGCGTATAACATCCCCTATAGACCAGTCTCTTCAGGCGTATAACATCCCCTATAGTCTCTTCAGGCGGCGTATAACATCCCCTATAGACCAGTCTCTTCAGGCGTATAACATCCCCTATAGTCTCTTCAGGCGTATAACATCCCCTATAGACCAGTCTCTTCAGGCGTATAACATCCCCTATAGTCTCATCTCTTCAGGCGTATAACATCCCCTATAGACCAGTCTCTTCAGGCGTATAACATCCCCTATAGACCAGTCTCTTCAGGCGTATAACATCCCCTATAGACCAGTCTCTTCAGGCGTATAACATCCCCTATAGACCAGTCTCTTCAGGCGTATAACATCCCCTATAGTCTCGTCTCTTCAGGCGTATAACATCCCCTATAGTCTCATCTCTTCAGGCGTATAACATCCCCTATAGTCTCATCTCTTCAGGCATATAACATCCCCTATAGTCTCGTCTCTTCAGGCGTATAACATCCCCTATAGTCTCATCTCTTCAGGCGTATAACATCCCCTATAGACCAGTCTCTTTAGGCGTATAACATCCCCTATAGTCTCTTCAGGCGTATAACATCCCCTATAGTCTCATCTCTTCAGGCGTATAACATCCCCTATAGACCAGTCTCTTCAGGTGTATAACATCCCCTATAGACCAGTCTCTTCAGGCGTATAACATCCCCTATAGACCAGTCTCTTCAGGCGTATAACATCCCCTATAGACCAGTCTCTTCAGGCGTATAACATCCCCTACAGTCTCATCTCTTCAGGCATATAACATCCCCTATAGACAAGTCTCTTCAGGCGTATAACATCCCCTATAGTCTCATATCTTCAGGCGTATAACATCCCCTATAGACCAGTCTCTTCAGGCGTATAACATCCCCTATAGACCAGTCTCTTCAGGCGTATAACATCCCCTATAGTCTCTTCAGGCGTATAACATCCCCTATAGACCAGTCTCTTCAGGCGTATAACATCCCCTATAGTCTCTTCAGGCGTATAACATCCCCTATAGACCAGTCTCTTCAGGCGTATAACATCCCCTATAGTCTCATCTCTTCAGGCGTATAACATCCCCTATAGACCAGTCTCTTCAGGCGTATAACATCCCCTATAGACCAGTCTCTTCAGGCGTATAACATCCCCTATAGACCAGTCTCTTCAGGCGTATAACATCCCCTATAGTCTCATCTCTTCAGGCGTATAACATCCCCTATAGTCTCATCTCTTCAGGCGTATAACATCCCCTATAGACCAGTCTCTTCAGGTGTATAACATCCCCTATAGACCAGTCTCTTCAGGCATATAACATCCCCTATAGACCAGTCTCTTCAGGCGTATAACATCCCCTATAGACCAGTCTCTTCAGGCGTATAACATCCCCTATAGTCTCATCTCTTCAGGCGTATAACATCCCCTATAGTCTCATCTCTTCAGGCGTATAACATCCCCTATAGACCAGTCTCTTCAGGCGTATAACATCCCCTATAGTCTCGTCTCTTCAGGCGTATAACATCCCCTATAGACCAGTCTCTTCAGGCGTATAACATCCCCTATAGACCAGTCTCTTCAGGCGTATAACATCCCCTATAGACCAGTCTCTTCAGGCGTATAACATCCCCTATAGACCAGTCTCTTCAGGCGTATAACATCCCCTATAGACCAGTCTCTTCAGGCGTATAACATCCCCTAACCTTGTTCCCCTTCTGTTGTCCCCTCACTTCTTACTCTATATCTGACGGTTCCGAGCACTTTATACATTTTACCTGTAATCAGACAATGGTGTGTGACTGGCTCACCCTGTTCTCTCTGACTAAGCACAATGGCTGGAATATGGGCAAATAAAGCATTTGCGCCTTGTCACCCCAGTTTGTAGGCTACAGCGAGCTGGTACCGTATACACAGTGGGGGAGATTTATCAAACATGGTAGAACTGGCGCAGTTGCCCCTAGCAACCAATTAGATTCCACCTTTCATTTTTCAAGAGCCTGTGAGGAAAGAAAGGTGTAATCTGATTGGTTGCTAGGGGCAACTGCGCCAGTGTCACTTTACACCAGTTGGATAAATCTTCCCCTTTGTTTTTTTTATTTAGTCTAATTAAATTGCGTAGTATGTAAATGTAACCTCTGTATTTTGTATATATATATATATATATATATATATATATAAGTGCTGCGGAATCTGTTGGCGCTATGCAAATAAATATTATACCTGTGTTTCCCTATACCCGTCCCTCCCTACACACCTGGACTTCCTATACCTATACTTCTGCCTCCTTACATCTAGGCCTCACTATACCTGTGCCTCTCTACACCTGTGCTTCTGCATCCGTACATCTAGGACTCCCTGTACCTGTGCCTCTCTACACCTGTGCTTCTGCATCCCTACATCTAGGCCTCCCTATACCTCTCTACACCTGGGCTTCTGCCTCCTTACATCTAGGCCTCACTATACCTGTGCCTCTGCATCCTTACATCTAGGCCTCCCTGTACCTGTGCCTCTCTACACCCGGGCTTCTGCATCCTAACATCTCGGCCTTCTTATATCTGTGCCTCTCTACACCTGTGCTTCTGCATCCTTACATCTAGGCCTCCCTGTACCTGTGCCTCACTACACCTGTGCTTCTGCATCCTAACATCTAGGCCTCACTATACCTGTGCCTCTCTACACCTGTGCTTCTGCATCCTTACATCTAGGCCTCACTATACCTGTGCCTCTCTACACCTGTGCTTCTGCATCCTAACATCTAGGCCTCACTATACCTGTGCCTCTCTACACCTGTGCTTCTGCATCCTTACATCTAGGCCTCCCTGTACCTGTGCCTCTCTACACCTGTGCGTCTGCATCCTTACATCTAGGCCTCACTATACCTGTGCCTCTCTACACCTGTGCTTCTGCATCCTAACATCTAGGCCTCCCTATACCTCTCTACACCTGTGCTTCTGCATCCTTACATCTAGGCCTCCCTATACCTCTCTACACCTGTGCTTCTGCATCCTAACATCTAGGCCTCCCTATACCTCTCTACACCTGGGCTTCTGCATCCTTACATCTAGGCCTCCCTGTACCTGTGCCTCTCTACACCCGGGCTTTTGCGTCCTTACATCTAGGCCTCCTTACACCTGTGCCTCTCTACACCTGTGCTTCTGCATCCTAACATCTAGGCCTCCCTGTACCTGTGCCTCTCTACACATGTGCTTCTGCATCCTTACATCTAGGCCTCCCTATACCTGTGCCTCTCTACACCTGTGCTTCTGCATCCTTACATCTAGGCCTCCCTATACCTGTGCCCTTCTACACCTGGGCTTCTGCCTCCTTACATCTAGGCCTTCTTATATCTGTGCTTCTCTACACCTGTGCTTCTGCATCCTTAAATCTAGGCCTCCCTGTACCTGTGCTACTGCATCCTTACATCTAGGCCTCCCTATACCTGTGCCTCTCTACACCTGTGCTTCTGCCTCCTTACATCTAGGCCTCCCTGTACCTGTGCCTCTCTACACCTGTGCTTCTGCATCCTTAATCTAGGCCTCACTATACCTGTGCCTCTCTACACCTGTGCTTCTGCATCCTTAATCTAGGCCTCACTATACCTGTGCCTCTCTACACCTGTGCTTCTGCATCCTTACATCTAGGCCTCCCTGTACCTGTGCCTCTCTACACCTGTGCTTCTGCATCCTTAATCTAGGCCTCCCTATACCTGTGCCTCTCTACACCTGTGCTTCTGCATCCTTACATCTAGGACTCCCTGTGCCTCTGCATCCCTACATCTTGGCCTCCTTATACCTGTGCCTCTCTACACCTGTGCTTCTGCATCCTTACATCTAGGCCTCCCTGTACCTCTCTACACCTGTGCTTCTGCATCCCTATATCTAGGACTCCCTGTACCTGTGCCTCTCTACACCTGTGCTTCTGCATCCTTACATCTAGGACTCATTATACCTGTGCCCTTCTAAAACCTGTGCTTCCGCATTCTTACATCTAGGCCTCACTATACCTATGTCTACCTATATCTAAGCCTCCTTACATCTAAGCCTCTCTATACCTGTGCTTCCCTTTACCTATAGCCAAGCCTTCTTACATCTAGGCCTCCCTAAACCTGTGCCCTTCTACACCTGTGCTTCCGCATCCTTACATCTAGGCCTCCCTGTACCTGTGCTTCTGCATCCTTACATCTAGGCCTCCGTATACCTGTGCCTCTCTACACCGGTGCTTCTGCATCCCTACATCTAGGCCTCATTATACCTGTGCCTCTCTACACCTGTGCTTCCGCATCCTTACATCTAGGCCTCCCTATACCTGTGCCCCTTTACACTTGTGCCCCCTATAGCTATCTCTCTATACCTATATCTGAGCCTCCTTACACCCTATGCCTGTGCCCATACAGTTAGATACACTGCCGCCTTCTGTCACATATCCCTGTGCCCCTTCATTCAGTGACACCTCTCCATGGATATAACTTTTCTGTATAGATGAGGTGCGGCCGTACGGTTCTGATGGGTGAGGCTGTATACTGTGGACACTGAGATGTGATCTATCCTCCTGTGCTCCATTATTCCTCCCCCCGTCCTCCTCTTATATTTCACTCTCTGGTATCGTATATACCCCACCGGCCGGCCACACCAGATCTGTATTACACAATGAGATGAATTGGCGCTGGCTCAGGTATTCAGGAGATATCGCGTCACTGCAGAAATTACATGAATTGTCTTCATATTATGGGCCCCAACGATGGAAGCCTGAACCAATATTGATATAGTCTGAGCAAACACCCCCCACCCGGGCGGGCGAGGCTGGTCATGGTGACTACTCTAATATTACACACCACAGAACTGTCACTGCTCCAGATCAGCTGTTAAATCCTCCATATCGCTGCGTAATCTGCTGCCAAAGGCTCCGCAGTAACAGGGATCCAAGATCTACCAAGAAAATGGCTTCTTAAAGGGGTTGTTCACAAAAAATTCCTTTCAAATCAACAGGTGCCAGAAAGTGTCAGAGATTTATAATCTACTTCTATTAAAAATCTACAGCCTTCCAGTACTTATCAGCTGCTGTATGTCCTGCAGGAAGTGGTATTTTTTCTAGTCTGGAGAGCAGGAGAGGTTTTCTATGGGGATTTGCTGCTGCTCTGGACAGTTCCTGACATGGACAGAGGTGGCAGCAGAGAATACACCACTTCCTGCAGGACATCCAGCAGCTGAAAAGTACTGGAAGACAAGATTTTTTCATAGAGGTAAATTACAAATCTCTGGCACTAGTTGATTTAAAAAATATTATTTTTTTTTTGTGAACTAAAGGCCCTATTTCACCAACAGATCTGACGACAGATTATCTGCCAAAGATTTGAAGCCAAACCCAGGAACAGACTATAAATAGAGAACAGGTCATAAAGGAAAGACTGGATTTCTCCTCTTTTCAAATCCACTCCTGGGTTTGGCTTCAAATCTTTGGCAGATAATCTGTCGTCAGATCTGTTGGTGGAATAGGGCCTTCCTCCCTGTCTGTGGAGGGATTGGGTTACACATGCTGGGCAGCAAACAATGTACAATCACCTATGGTGAGCTCCACATTATATGATGATAAGCAGCACATTATACCTTGTATCAGAAGGGCATACAGTGGAGGAGGAGAAGGAGGACTCATGGGAACTGCAGTACTTCACACTGATCTGTGGTGCCTCACCTGGCCAACACACACACACACACACACACACACACAGAGATTGGTGGACACACACACACACACACACACACACACACACACTGAGATTGGTGGACACACACACACACACACTGAGATTGGTGGACACACACACACACTGAGATTGGTGGACACACACACACACACACACTGAGATTGGTGGACACACACACACACTGAGATTGGTGGACACACACACACACACACTAAGATTGGTGGACACACACACACACACACACACACTGAGATTGGTGGACACACACACACACACACACACACTGAAATTGGTGGACACACACACACACACACTGAGATTGGTGGACACACACACACACACACTGAGATTGGTGGACACACACACACACACACTGAAATTGGTGGACACACACACACACACACTGAGATTGGTGGACACACACACACACACACTGAAATTGGTGGACACACACACACACACACACACACACACTGAGATTGGTGGACACACACACACTGAGATTGGTGGACACACACACACACACACACACTGAGATTGGTGGACACACACACACTGAGATTGGTGGACACACACACACACTGAGATTGGTGGACACACACACACACACACACTGAGATTGGTGGACACACACACACACACACTGAGATTGGTGGACACACACACACACACTGAGATTGGTGGACACACACACACACACACACTGAGATTGGTGGACACACACACACACACTGAGATTGGTG
The DNA here is from genome assembly GCA_027789725.1 of Dendropsophus ebraccatus. Taxonomy (NCBI): domain Eukaryota; kingdom Metazoa; phylum Chordata; class Amphibia; order Anura; family Hylidae; genus Dendropsophus; species Dendropsophus ebraccatus. The sequence goes on along the minus strand of JAQFWZ010000034.1, from coordinate 19,159,515 downwards.
GACACACACTGAGATTGGTGGACACACACACACACACTGAGATTGGTGGACACACACACACACTGAGATTGTTGGACACACACACACACTGAGATTGGTGGACACACACGCACACACACACTGAGATTGGTGGACACACACACACACACACACACTGAGATTGGTGGACACACACACACACTGAGATTGGTGGACACACACACACACACTGAGATTGGTGGACACACACACACACTGAGATTGGTGGACACACACACACACTGAGATTGGTGGACACACACACACACTGAGATTGGTGGACACACACACACACACACACACACTGAGATTGGTGGACACACACACACACACACTGAGATTGGTGGACACACACACACACACACACTAAGATTGGTGGACACACACACACACACACACACTGAGATTGGTGGACACACACACACACACACACACTGAAATTGGTGGACACACACACTGAGATTGGTGGACACACACACACACACACACACACACTGAGATTGGTGGACACACACACACACACACACACACACACACTGAGATTGGTGGACACACACACACACACACACTGAGATTGGTGGACACACACACACACACACACACACACTGAGATTGGTGGACACACACACACACACTGAAATTGGTGGACACACACACACACACACTGAGATTGGTGGACACACACACACACTGAGATTGGTGGACACACACACACACACACACACACACACACTGAAATTGGTGGACACACACACACACACACTGAGATTGGTGGACACACACACACACTGAAATTGGTGGACACACACACACACACACTGAGATTGGTGGACACACACACACTGAGATTGGTGGACACACACACACACACACACTGAGATTGGTGGACACACACACACTGAGATTGGTGGACACACACACACACTGAGATTGGTGGACACACACACACACACACACACACACTGAGATTGGTGGACACACACACACACACACACACTGAGATTGGTGGACACACACACACACACACTGAGATTGGTGGACACACACACACACACACACACACACACACTGAGATTGGTGGACACACACACACACTGAGATTGGTGGACACACACTGAGATTGGTGGACACACACACACACACTGAGATTGGTGGACACACACACACACTGAGATTGGTGGACACACACACACACTGAGATTGGTGGACACACACGCACACACACACTGAGATTGGTGGACACACACACACACACACACACACTGAGATTGGTGGACACACACACACACTGAGATTGGTGGACACACACACACACACTGAGATTGGTGGACACACACACACACTGAGATTGGTGGACACACACACACACTGAGATTGGTGGACACACACACACACTGAGATTGGTGGACACACACACCTACACACACACACACACACACCTGTAGTGCCTCTGTCCATGTCAGGAACTGTCCAGAGCAGGAGAGGTTTTCTATGAGGATTTGCTGCTGCTCTGGATAGTTTCTAAAATAGACAGAGGTGGCAGTAGAGAGCACTGTGTCAGACTGGAGAGAATACACCACTTCCTGCAGGACATACAGCAGCTTAAAAGTACTGGAAGAATAGAGATTTTTTTTTTAATAGAAGTAAATTACAAATCTGGCACCAGGTGATTTAAAAGAAAACATTTTTGGTGAACAATCCCTTTAAAAAGAGTGCCCTTCATGAATTGTACAGTTTGTCCCCCATAACGGCATATCCCACCCCCCCACCTCTACTTACGTAATTAAACTTGGCACAGTTCCAGAACATGAGCCGTATGTCAGCCACCAGCTCCTCGGGGACGGAGTAATGAGGGATGTGCCGCTTCTGAAGCTTCTTCCGGATGATTGACAGGTCCATTGGCCTCTTTATAATCTGGTAATAGTGACGTGCCTTCATTAAAAGACGTGCATATAACAAACACAGCAATTAGAAGAATAGAAGAATCCAGACAATCCAGCATCGGGGGAGGGGAGGAAATAACATGGATGACTAACATGGTCCTTCTCAGCAGCACAGAGGAATCAGGAGCATGTAAGGAGCAGCTCCGCTAGAATGGACTGCATATAGGGGGCCGGCTCGGCCAGGAGTCTACGTCAGTCATCTCATAGATGGGGTCCCAGGTGGGGACAGGAGAAAGCTCTTTGTGATGACAAAGCAGCATTATACATTATAAGAGCGCCCCCACTGGGCTGGGAGTGATACTCACTACTGGGCTGACTGGTTCCTGGAACGGGACACTCAGGCTGTTACAGTACAGGGACAGCACCAGCTTCTCACACTTCTGTGGAGGGAAACAACCGGCTGTAGCTTATAATACTCCACCACACACGCTATAATCTACAGCCACATACAGAGTGTATCACACCCGGGAGGATTAGATACACAGACACATACAGAGTGTATCACACATGGGAGGATTAGAGACACAGACACATACAGAGTGTATCACACATGGGAGGATTAGAGACACAGACACATACAGAGTGTATCACACACGAGAGGATGAGATACACAGACACATACGGATTGTATCACACATGGGAGGATTAGAGACACAGACACATACAGAGTGTATCACACATGGGAGGATTAGAGACACAGACACATACAGAGTGTATCACACATGGGAGGATTAGAGACACAGACACATACAGAGTGTATCACACATGGGAGGATTAGAGACACAGACACATACAGAGTGTATCACACACGAGAGGATGAGATACACAGACACGTACAGAGAGTATCACACATGGGAGGATTAGAGACACAGACACATACAGAGTGTATCACACACGAGAGGATGAGATACACAGACACGTACAGAGAGTATCACACCCGGGAGGATGAGATACACAGACACATACAGAGTGTATCACACATGGGAGGATTAGAGACACAGACACATACAGAGTGTATCACACATGGGAGGATTAGATACACAACCTCATACAGAATGTATCAGACATGGGAGGATTAGACAGCCAGACACATACAGAGTGTATCACACACGAGAAGATTAGATACACAACCTCATACAGAGTGTATCACACCCGGGAGCATGAGATACACAACCTCATACAGAGTGTATCACACTGGGGAGGATTAGATACACAACCTCATACAAAGTGTATCACACCCGGGAGGATTAGAGACACAGACACATACAGAGTGTATTACACATGGGAGGATTAGAGACACAGACACATACAGAGTGTATCACACATGGGAGGATTAGAGACACAGACACATACAGAGTGTATCACACATGGGAGGATTAGAGACACAGACACATACATAGTGTATCACACACGAGAGGATGAGATACACAGACACATACGGATTGTATCACACACGAGAGGATCAGATACACAGACACGTACAGAGAGTATCACACCCGGGAGGATGAGATACACAGACACATACAGAGTGTATCACACATGGGAGGATTAGATACACAACCTCATACAGAGTGTATCACACCCCGGAGCATGAGATACACAACCTCATACAGAGTGTATCACACTGGGGAGGATTAGATACACAACCTCAAAGAGTGTATCACACCCGGGAGGATTAGATACACAGACACATACAGTTTATCACACTCGGGAGGTTAAGATGCATGTACAGAGTGTATCACACACGGGAAGATTAGATACACATACAGAATGTATCACACTTAGGATGATTAGATACGCAACCACATACAGAGTGTATCCAACATGGGAGGATTAGATACAAAGTCACATACAAAGGTATTACACATGGGAGGATTAGATACACAGCCACATACAGAGTGTAACACACTAAGGAGATTAGATACACAACCACATACAGAGTGTATCACACATGGGAGGATTAGATACACAGCCACATACAGAGTGTAACACACAAGGGGGATTAGATACACAGCTCAGCAGTCAGTATTACAGGTGATACCCCCTCGTGCTCACCCTCTCATCCACTGGGTCTAGGTGCGGTAACATTCCCTCCTCGATCTTGTTCTCCCGGCTGTACCGCGTGTTATCGCAGTCATACTCCACTTCTGGCTTATTCAGATTGCGGCACAGTGTACAGACCCATTCCCCCCTGCAACAAATACAGCAGGTCAATACCACATGCAGGACACTGGCGCCCCCTAGGTTAGAATTGTAGTATGAAGGTTAGATACATGATACAGAGCCATGTAAGCAGGGGGCAGCAGAGACCTGTTCCTGGTGAGGGCTCCTCTATATGGCGGTATCTGCAGTCCCCGCACCTGTAAGCAGGGGGCAGCAGTGACCTGTTCCTGGAGAGGGCTCCTCTATATGGCGGTATCTGCAGTCCTCCCACCTGTAAGCAGGGGGCAGCAGTGACCTGTTCCTAGTGAGGGCTCCTCTATATGGCGGTATCTGCAGTCCTCCCACCTGTAAGCAGGGGGCAGCAGTGACCTTTTCCTAGTGAGGGCTCCTCTATATGGCGGTATCTGCAGTCCCCGCACCTATAAGCAGGGGGCAGCAGAGACCTGTTCCTGGTGAGGGCTCCTCTATATGGCGGTATCTGCAGTCCCCGCATCTATAAGCAGGGGGCAGCAGAGTCCTGTTCCTGGTGAGGGCTCCTCTATATGGCGGTATCTGCAGTCCCCACACCTATAAGCAGGGGGCAGCAGAGACCTGTTCCTGGTGAGGGCTCCTCTATATGGCGGTATCTGCAGTCCCCACACCTATAAGCAGGGGGCAGCAGAGACCTGTTCCTGGTGAGGGCTCCTCTATATGGCGGTATCTGCAGTCCCCGCATCTATAAGCAGGGGGCAGCAGAGTCCTGTTCCTGGTGAGGGCTCCTCTATATGGCGGTATCTGCAGTCCCCACACCTATAAGCAGGGGGCAGCAGAGACCTGTTCCTGGTGAGGGCTCCTCTATATGGCGGTATCTGCAGTCCCCGCACCTGTAAGCAGGGGGCAGCAGTGACCTTTTCCTGGTGAGGGCTCCTCTATATGGCGGTATCTGCAGTCCCCACACCTGTAAGCAGGGGGCAGCAGAGACCTGTTCCTGGTGAGGGCTCCTCTATATGGCGGTATCTGCAGTCCCCACACCTGTAAGCAGGGGGCAGCAGAGACCTGTTCCTGGTGAGGGCTCCTCTATATGGCGGTATCTGCAGTCCCCGCACCTGTAAGCAGGGGGCAGCAGAGACCTGTTCCTGGTGAGGGCTCCTCTATATGGCGGTATCTGCAGTCCTCACACCTGTAAGCAGGGGGCAGCAGAGACCTGTTCCTGGTGAGGGCTCCTCTATATGGCGGTATCTGCAGTCCCCGCACCTGTAAGCAGGGGGCAGCAGTGACCTGTTCCTGGAGAGGGCTCCTCTATATGGCGGTATCTGCAGTCCTCCCACCTGTAAGCAGGGGGCAGCAGTGACCTGTTCCTAGTGAGGGCTCCTCTATATGGCGGTATCTGCAGTCCTCCCACCTGTAAGCAGGGGGCAGCAGTGACCTTTTCCTAGTGAGGGCTCCTCTATATGGCGGTATCTGCAGTCCTCGCACCTATAAGCAGGGGGCAGCAGAGACCTGTTCCTGGTGAGGGCTCCTCTATATGGCGGTATCTGCAGTCCCTGCACCTGTAAGCAGGGGGCAGCAGTGACCTGTTCCTGGTGAGGGCTCCTCTATATGGCGGTATCTGCAGTCCCCACACCTGTAAGCAGGGGGCAGCAGAGACCTGTTCCTGGTGAGGGCTCCTCTATATGGCGGTATCTGCAGTCCCCACACCTATAAGCAGGGGGCAGCAGAGACCTGTTCCTGGTGAGGGCTCCTCTATATGGCGGTATCTGCAGTCCCCGCACCTGTAAGCAGGGGGCAGCAGAGACCTGTTCCTGGTGAGGGCTCCTCTATATGGCGGTATCTGCAGTCCTCACACCTGTAAGCAGGGGGCAGCAGAGACCTGTTCCTGGTGAGGGCTCCTCTATATGGCGGTATCTGCAGACCCCGCACCTGTAAGCAGGGGGCAGCAGAGACCTGTTCCTGGCGAGGGCTCCTCTATATGGCGGTGTCTGCAGTCCCCGCACCTGTAAGCAGGGGGCAGTAGAGACCTGTTCCTGGTGAGGGCTCCTCTATATGGCGGTATCTGCAGTCCCCGCATCTATAAGCAGGGGGCAGCAGAGACCTGTTCCTGGTGAGGGCTCCTCTATATGACTGTATCTGCAGTCCCCCCACCCATAAGCAGGGGGCAGCAGTGACCTGTTCCTGGTGAGGGCTCCTCTATATGGCGGTGTCTGCAGTCCCCGCACCTGTAAGCAGGGGGCAGTACAGACCTGTTCCTGGCGAGGGCTCCTCTATATGGCGGTATCTGCAGTCCTCCCACCTGTAAGCAGGGGGCAGCAGAGACCTGTTCTTGGTGAGGGCTCCTCTATATGGCGGTATCTGCAGTCCCCGCACCTGTAAGCAGGGGGCAGCAGTGACCTTTTCCTGGTGAGGGCTCCTCTATATGGCGGTATCTGCAGTCCCCGCACCTGTAAGCAGGGGGCAGCAGAGACCTGTTCCTGGTGAGGGCTCCTCTATATGGCGGTATCTGCAGTCCCCACACCTATAAGCAGGGGGCAGCAGAGTCCTGTTCCTGGTGAGGGCTCCTCTATATCTGCAGTCCCCGCACCTATAAGCAGGGGGCAGCAGAGTCCTGTTCCTGGTGAAGGCTCCTCTATATGGCGGTATCTGCAGTCCCCGCACCTATAAGCAGGGGGCAGCAGAGACCTGTTCCTGGTGAGGGCTCCTCTATATGACTGTATCTGCAGTCCCCACACCTGTAAGCAGGGGGCAGCAGAGACCTGTTCCTGGTGAGGGCTCCTCTACAGGGCCGGTTTTAGACTAGATGTGGCCCTGGGCGAAGTTAAAGGTGGGGCCCCAAATGCTGAAATATTTTAGCAACAATTTAAGGTCCCCATACATGTTACTCTTTTGTTGGTGGTACCTGTTGCTCCTGGTGGGTTCGGCCATCAGCGTAAGGTGTATGGGGCTCTCTGGACAGTCCTCTGACAGATGATATCAGTGGACATAGGGGGTCGAGCTTGATGGAAAATCAACGCCCAACCTCTTTGTTCTCAGAGAGATAAGCCGGCATCAGATCTGTATGGCTATGGCTTTCCCCTCTCATAGAGAACACAGGAACACTCAGATGTGCCAAATTTCTGTGTATGGGGAGGACGGGACCGGATGGGACAGATAATTGTCAGCTGAAGGATTGTTCAGCCAGCAGTTATTGGAAGTGTACGGCCACTTTTAAGGCCGTATTACACGGCCTGATATTCCGCAGAAGCGAGCGCCAATCTGGTAGAATGGAGCTCGCTTAGAGAGCCTACTACATGGCTCTTTTATGATGCAGCAAAAGCTATGGAGGAGATTTATCAAACTGGTGTAAAGAAGAATTGGCTCAGTTGCCCCTAGCAACCAATCAGATTCCACCTACTTAGAATGTGAGTAATGAAAGGTGGAATCTGATTGGTTGCTAGGGGCAACTGAGCAAGTTTCATTTTACACCATGTTTGATAAATTTCCCCCCCTATGTGTATATATACAGTATATCATTAGTGATGTGTGTGCAATCCTTGCTGTATATAGTAAACAATAAAGATATATACTACCTGATCATGTTCCCCAGTGTCCTCAGGCCTTGTCTGTGATATATACTACCTGATCATGTTCCCCAGTGTCCTCTCAGAGCGATAGCGTCCTGATTCGGACAATTTTCGCTCCATGTATTAGGGCCCTTACTCAGTTCAGAAGGTTACATGCCGGGACTGCCGCTATATGCCAGGACTGCCGCTACATGTCAGGACTGCAGCTACATTATGGGTCTGCCGCTACATGTCGGGACTGCCGCTACATGTCGGGACTGCCGCTACATGTCGGGACTGCCGCTACATGTCGGGACTGCCGCTACATGTCGGGACTGCCGCTACATGTCGGGACTGCCGCTACATGTCGGGACTGCCCCTACATGCCGGGACTGCCCCTACATGCCGGGACTGCCGCTACATTATGGGACTGCCCCTACATTATGGGACTGCCCCTACATTATGGGACTGCCGCTACATTCTGGGACTGCCGCTACATTCTGGGACTGCCGCTACATTCTGGGACTGCCGCTACATTCTGGGACTGCCGCTACATTCTGGGACTGCCGCTACATTCTGGGACTGCCGCTACATTCTGGGACTGCCGCTACATTATGGGACTGCCACTACATGCCAGGACTGCCGCTAGTGGTGTAAACACAAGAACTATTTATATGAATTGCATTAAAAAAATAAAATAAAAAAATCACTATAATCAGGACCAAATATTACCTCCATACCGTTATTGAAGAAAACACACTATATATAGGCCAATATTACCACCATAAAGTGACCGCCCCATAATGACTTTATATACACTATATACAGACCAATATTACCGCCATAGAGTGACCACCGCATGACTCTTTATATACACTATATACAGACCAATATTACCGCTATAGACTGACCACTGTATAATGAATGACTCTATATACACTGTATACAGACCAATATTATGTGTCTGTAACTCTATGGCTGTACTTTTGGTCTGTATATAGTTTATATATAGAGTCATTATGTGGTGGTCACTGTTTGGCGGCAATTTGGCAATATCATTATGTGGTGGTCAATCTATGGCAGTAATGACTATATATACACTATATACCGACCAATATTAATGCCAAAGAGTGACCACCGCATAATGACACTTTATACAGACCAATATTATTGCCAAAGAGTGACCACCGCATAATGGCTCTATATACAGACCAATATTACCGCCATAGACTGACCACCACATAATAACTCTATATACAGACCAATATTACTGCCATACAGTGACCACCACATAACTCTATATACACACTATATACAGACCAATATTACCGCCATAGAGTGACCGCCACATAACTCTATATACACACTATATACAGACCAATATTACCGCCATAGAGTGACCGCCACATAACTCTATATACACACTATATACAGACCAATATTACCGCCATAGATTGACCACTGCATAATGACTCTGTATCCAGACCAATATTATGTGGCGATCACTCTATGGCTGTACTATTGGTCTGTATATAGTGTATATAGTCATTATGTGGTGGTCACTGTATGGCGGTAATATTGGTCTGTATATAGTGTCATTATGTGGTAGTCAATCTATGGCAGTAATGACTATATATACACTATATACAGAGCAATATTAATGCCAAAGAGTGACCGCCACATAATGACTCTATATACAGACCAATATTACCGCCATACAGTGACCACCACCTAAGGACTGAATACCACCTTATTTTTTTTTCTCACCGTATTGCCTTATATACATAGGAGCTGCAGCCAATCACCTGCAGCAATTACATAGGACTGATGAGGCCAGAGAATGGCTGCAGCTCCTATATACAGTCTATTCACCTCAACACTTAGAGTCAGCAGTGCTAATACACACACACCATTATATATATATATATATATATATATATATACACACCATTATATATATATATATATATATATATATACACACACACACACACACACACACACCATTTTATATATATATATATAATATATATATATATATATATACACACACACCATTATATATATATATATATATATATATATATATATATATATATAAAAATATATATATATATATATATATATATATAAAAAATTGAACACGAGGACGGCACTCCAGTAGTGTATAGTGAGGATTTATTCACCCAATCACAAACAGCTATATATATATATATATATATATATATATATATATATATACACACAGCTATATATATATATATATATATATATATATATATATATATATATATACACACACACACACACATCCATGAAAACACATTATACAGATACAAACCATCCAGTCCACACACTATACACAGGACATGTAACACACACTACATTCATGCATTATACACCTACATTCATACACATTACACACTACATGTACAGAATACTTACCCCCTCTAGCATGCTGGGTGTAGTGGTACATCCCCCTCATGTACCTTGCAGCAGCAGCAGGCTGTCATCCTCTCCTCCATCGTCCCGACAGCTCCACACCAGAGCAGGAAGTCACGTGCAGAGAGGAGCTGGAGGGAGGGGGAGGGGGAGCTACACACACGGAGCAGACACCAGCCCAGCGTCCTGCAGCCTCTGCGTGACCCCTGATAGCAGCAGCCGGGGATCACTGCCAGACGCTGCAGGACGCTCTCCTACTGGAACTGCGGGAGGGGGCCCCTGGGGGATGGGGGCCCTGGGCATTTGCCCTGCTTGCCCCCCCCTAACGCCGGCCATGCTCCTCTATATGGCGGTATCTGCAGTCCCTGCACCTGTAAGCAGGGGGCAGCAGTGACCTGTTCCTGGAGAGGGCTCCTCTATATGGCGGTATCTGCAGACCCCGCACCTGTAAGCAGGGGGCAGCAGTGACCTGTTCCTGGTGAGGGCTCCTCTATATCTGCAGTCCCCGCACCTATAAGCAGGGGGCAGCAGAGACCTGTTCCTGGTGAGGGCTCCGCTATATGGCGGTATCTGCAGTCCCTGCACCCTGTAAGCAGGGGGCAGCAGAGTCCTGTTCCTGGTGAGGGCTCCTCTATATGACTGTATCTGCAGTCCCCGCACCTGTAAGCAGGGGGCAGCAGAGACCTGTTCCTGGTGAGGGCTCCTCTATATGGCGGTATCTGCAGTCCCCGCACCTATAAGCAGGGGGCAGCAGTGACCTGTTCCTGGTGAGGGCTCCTCTATATGGCGGTATCTGCAGTCCTCCCACCTGTAAGCAGGGGGCAGCAGAGACCTGTTCCTGGTGAGGGCTCCTCTATATGGCGGTATCTGCAGTCCCCGCACCTATAAGCAGGGGGCAGCAGTGACCTGTTCCTGGTGAGGGCTCCTCTATATGGTGGTATCTGCAGTCCCCGCACCTATAAGCAGGGGGCAGCAGTGACCTGTTCCTGGTGAGGGCTCCTCTATATGGCGGTATCTGCAGTCCCTGCACCTGTAAGCAGGGGGCAGCAGAGTCCTGTTCCTGGTGAGGGCTCCTCTATATCTGCAGTCCCCTGTAAGCAGAGGGGCAAGGCCTGAGGACAGGGGTGGCACTATTTTTTCTAATCTGGGATAACCCCTTGCAGCAAGGTGATATAAACAGCAGAGTGCCCCCTGTGGCGGAGGCGAGCACTGCACTACAAACACCTCAGTCTATAGAGGACATACCCGGGGAAGCTGAGCAGGGCGGGCACGTGGCAGGACAGGTGGTAAACCTTCGGACAGTTGTCGCAGCAGAGCATCTCGCCTCCGTTCAGACACACTGCACAGAAATCCTCGTTCTCTATATGGTCGGATTTCTTGGGGGGCGCGGTGGGGATTTTACATTCTTGGGGGTGTTCAGGCTCTACAATGTGTCTGATCTCCTGAGATCCCCCCGTATAAGACTGGATCCGAGGAAAAAGATGCGGCCTGGGGGGCTGTGGGGGCTGCGGGGGCATGGGATGCGTTGCGGCCTGGGTTACGGGGTCTGTGCCATACGGGACTGTAGGGTGCGGTGAGATCTCTGTGGAGGAGGAGGAGGCGGAGGAGGACGAGTTGTCTGCATTCACCTGCAGGAAATAAGCAGAGACATCAAACCCTATAGAGTCACCTACAGACATCCCTATATTCTGTATACTGTGCTTTACTGACCTAGACGTTCAGAGCTGCACTCACTATTCTGCTGTTACATCCTGTCTCATCCTCCAGAGCTGCACTCACTATTCTGCTGTTACATCCTGTCTCATCCTCCAGAGCTGCACTCACTATTCTGCTGTTACATCATGTCTCATCCTTCAGAGCTGCACTCACTATTCTGCTGTTACATCATGTCTCATCCTCCAGAGCTGCACTCACTATTCTGCTGTTACATCCTGTCTCATCCTCCAGAGCTGCACTCACTATTCTGCTGTTACATCATGTCTCATCCTTCAGAGCTGCACTCACTATTCTGCTGTTACATCATGTCTCATCCTCCAGAGCTTCACTCACTATTCTGCTGTTACATCATGTCTCATCCTCCAGAGCTTCACTCACTATTCTGCTGTTACATCCTGTCTCATCCTCCAGAGCTGCACTCACTATTCTGCTGTTACATCCTGTCTCATCCTCCAGAGCTGCACTCACTATTCTGCTGTTACATCCTGTCTCATCCTCCAGAGCTGCACTCACTATTCTGCTGTTACATCCTGTCTCATCCTCCAGAGCTGCACTCACTATTCTGCTGTTACATCCTGTCTCATCCTTCAGAGATGCACTCACTATTCTGCTGTTACATCCTGTCTCATCCTCCAGAGCTGCACTCACTATACTGCTGTTACATCATGTCTCATCACCCAGAGCTGCACTCACTATTCTGCTGTTACATTTGGTCTCATCCTCCAGAGCTGCACTCACTATTCTGCTGTTACATCCTGTCTCATCCTCCAGAGCTGCACTCACTATTCTGCTTTTACCCCATGTCTCATCCTCCAGAGCTGCACTTACTATTTTGCTGTTACTGCAGCTTCTCCCCTAGCTCTCCACACCCTCCCCCCCCCTTCTTAAAGTGATACTGTCCCCCATTCCCATATCCAGAGTTCTCAGCACCTTCTTATATTGTGGACATTTCAGATCTTACCGTATAAAGGGTTTCTTGGTGGTCTCTCCCCTCATACATGTATGTCATAGTTAGTGGACAGTGCCGTATGGGCGTAGTGCCCCATATCCCCACCTACATCTGCGCCTTATGGCCCTGCCCCCTCTGTGATGTCATCAGTGCTTAGGCCCCACCCACTCAGTGGCATCTTCAGAATAGGCGGACCTAAAGGCATGGGCCCCACCCCCTCTGTGAGGGGCACTGTCCACCAATTATAACATGCATTTTTGAAGGGCGAGACCACCAAGAAATCCTTTATGAGGTAAGAATATAAGCTAAAGGATGGTGCTGAAAACTCCGGATATGGAAAGGGGTGGACAATATTACTTTAATAAGCAGAATGATGAGTGCAGCTCTGGGTGGGACTGTAGTCACTGACCCGGCCTCTGACTTACAAGAGTATGTCCATAAAGGTAAGTCAGAGGCCAGGCCAGTGACTCCAGTCACACACAGAGCTGCACTCATAATTCCATAAAGGTATAGGGCGCCATACTTAATAAGCAGAATGATGAGTGCAGCTCTGGGAGTGACTGCAGCCGGCCTGTGACTTACCTTTATGGACATACTCTTGTATCTGGCGCCATACTTAATAAGCAGAATGATGAGTGCAGCTCTGGGAGTGACTGCAGCCGGCCTGTGACTTACCTTTATGGACATACTCTTGTATCTGGCGCCATACTTAATAAGCAGAATGATGAGTGCAGCTCTGGGAGTGACTGCAGCCGGCCTGTGACTTACCTTTATGGACATACTCTTGTATCTGGCGCCATACTTAATAAGCAGAATGATGAGTGCAGCTCTGGGAGTGACTGCAGCCGGCCTGTGACTTACCTTTATGGACATACTCTTGTATCTGGCGCCATACTTAATAAGCAGGCGCAGAGAGCCGTCCTCATCCTTCTTCTGCGGCTGCACCTTAAAGGTGGGCAGCTCTCCGGACGGGGGAGGACAGATCTTCAGCCGCTCCAGGCGCACGTACGGGATTTTGGTTTCTTTCTGTTCTGCCCTAAAATAAAGCAATATGATTTTCTTCTTACAGATGTTATACGGTATATTATACTATTATAGTGCATGACATGGCCGCCTCCAGGGTCTATGTGGATGAATGGAAGAGACCCCCACCCCGGCATCGGCTTATACTCTCCTATACGTATCGGAGGGAAAGCCACTACTTGCCCTCTCCATGCCGCACTCTTAGATTAGGGAACACTTATGGGCTTGTGCTTCTGATCCAGAGTATGATGAGCTCCATTCACTCCAGACTACGAGCCAAGATCCTGCACCGCCCGCCACTAATCGGACACCGCCTGACCTTGGTAACATCGTCCAGGAGCAGTCACTGATACACAGAGCACGGCAAAGGGGAAGCTTCCTGCCCGGTGTAACTATACTAGACATGTATGTTACTGATCCTAAATTATACTGCAGAGCTGCACTCACTATTCTGCTGGTGGGGTCACTGTGTGCATACATTACATTACTGATCCTGAGCTACATCCTGTATTATACCCCAGAGCTGCACTCACTATTCTGCTGGTGGGGTCACTGTGTACATACATTACTGATCCTGAGCTACATCCTGTATTATACCCCAGAGCTGCACTCACTATTCTGCTGGTGGGGTCACTGTGTGCATACATTACATTACTGATCCTGAGCTACATCCTGTATTATACCCCAGAGCTGCACTCACTATTCTGCTGGTGGGGTCACTGTGTACATACATTACTGATCCTGAGCTACATCCTGTATTATACCCCAGAGCTGCACTCACTATTCTGCTGGTGGGGTCACTGTGTACATACATTACATTACTGATCCTGAGTTACATCCTGTATTATACCCCAGAGCTGCACTCACTATTCTGCTGGTGGGGTCACTGTGTGCATACATTACATTACTGATCCTGAGCTACATCCTGTATTATACCCCAGAGCTGCACTCACTATTCTGCTGGTGGGATCACTGTGTACATACATTGTATTACGTATCCTGTACTATTCTTCAGAGCTGCACTCAGTGTAATGCAGCAGGTCAGTAGGGAGAATCAGGCATCAGATGTGTATGAAGCCTCTGTGGTTCGGGCAGTATTACATTCTGGCATTACCCCGGGGTGACATTACCTGTTTTCTTGTTGCTTTAGCTCCTCAGGGTAACGCCGCTGGAAGCGATTCTCTGTATCTAGGAAATCGGGCAGACAGAGCTCTATCACATATACATAGTATCACATATACACACATAGTAACACATATACACACACAGTATAACATATACATAGTAACACATATACACACATAGTATCACATATACACACATACTATCACATACACACACACATAGTATCACATACACACACACATAGTATCACATATACACACATAGTATCACATATACACACATAGTATCACATATACATAGTATCACATATACACACATAGTAACACATATACACACATAGTATCACATATACACACACATACTATCACATACACACACACATAGTATCACATATACACACATAGTATCACATATACACACATAGTATCACATATACACACACATACTATCACATACACACACACATAGTATCACATATACACACATAGTATCACATATACACACATAGTATCACATATACACACATAGTATCACATATACACACATAGTATCACATATACACACATAGTATCACATATACACACACATAGTATCACATATACACACATAGTATCACATATACACACACATAGTATCACACATACACACATAGTATCACATATACACACATAGTATCACATATACACATAGTATCACATACACACACACATAGTATCACATATACACATAGTATCACATATACTCACATAGTATCACATATACACACATAGTATCACATATACACATAGTATCACATACACACATAGTATCACATATACACACACATAGTATCACATATACACACATAGTATCACATATACACACATAGTATCACATATACACATAGTATCACATACACACACACATAGTATCACATATACACATAGTATCACATACACACATAGTATCACATATACACATAGTATCACATATACACATAGTATCACATACACACATAGTATAACATACACATAGTATCACATATACACACACAGTATAACATACACATAGTTTAACATATACACACATAGTAACACATATACACACACATAGTATCACATATACACACACATAGTATCACATATACACATAGTATCACATACACACATAGTATCACATATACACATAGTATCACATATACACATAGTATCACATACACACATAGTATAACATACACATAGTATCACATATACACACACAGTATAACATACACATAGTTTAACATATACACACATAGTAACACATATACACACACATAGTATCACATATACACACACATAGTTTCACATACACACATACTATCACATACACACACACAGTATAACATACACATAGTAACACATATACACACATAGTAACACATATACACACATAGTAACACATATACACACATAGTATCACATACACACACACACTATCACATATACACACACATACTATCACATACACACACACAGTATAACATACACATAGTAACAAATATACACACATACTATCACATATACACACACACTATCACATATACACACACACTATCACATATACATACACATAGTATCACACATACACACATAGTATCACACATACACACATAGTATCACACATACACATATACACACATAGTATCACACTCAGTCCAGTGATATGGCTGTGTATATTATGGGCTCTATAGTGCGGTGGGCTTCTCTTACCTGCCTCGTTCTTTATCTCCTTAATGACGGGCTGGGGGGGTGAGGGGTCCCTCCGGGGGGCCGAGGATGTATCAGGAGGGAAGCATTTTTTAATGGAGAGATTTATTGGTTCCTCGAACATATTGTCCAGCGGCAGCACCATATCGCTCATCGTGGCCGCGCTGTTACTTCCCACAGTGTTGTCAGGTGGTGGCAGCGGGGGTGGTGGGGGCGGTGGTGGCGGGGGTCCACTGCAGCTGAAATTCTCATTTTCTATCTGCAGAAACATGTACAAAGGAGAAGAGTTTCATTTTATTTCTATATGTTGGTTATAAGGCGCCAACATATTCTGGGGACAGCGACACAGAGGGCTACGGGACGGCGACACAGAGGGCTACGGGACGGCGACACAGAGGGCTACGGGACGGCGACACAGAGGGCTACGGGACGGCGACACAGGGCTATGGGACGGCGACACAGAGGGCTACGGGACGGCGACACAGAGGGCTACGGGACGGCGACACAGAGGGCTACGGGACGGCGACACAGGGCTATGGGACGGCGACACAGAGGGCTACGGGACGGCGACACAGAGGGCTACGGGACGGCGACACAGAGGGCTACGGGACGGCGACACAGAGGGCTACGGGACGGCGACACAGAGGGCTACGGGACGGCGACACAGAGGGCTACGGGACGGCGACACAGAGGGCTACGGGACGGCGACACAGAGGGCTACGGGACGGCGACACAGAGGGCTACGGGACGGCGACACAGAGGGCTACGGGACGGCGACACAGAGGGCTACGGGACGGCGACACAGAGGGCTACGGGACGGCGACACAGAGGGCTACGGGACGGCGACACAGAGGGGTACGGGTCGGCGACACAGAGGGCTACGGGACGGCGACACAGAGGGCTACGGGACGGCGACACAGAGGGCTACGGGACGGCGACACAGAGGGCTACGGGACGGCGACACAGAGGGCTACGGGACGGCGACACAGAGGGCTACGGGACGGCGACACAGAGGGCTACGGGACGGCGACACAGAGGGCTACTGGACGGCGACACAGAGGGCTACGGGACGGCGACACAGAGGGCTACGGGACGGCGACACAGAGGGGTACGGGTCGGCGACACAGAGGGGTACGGGACGGCGACACAGAGGGCTACGGGACGGCGACACAGAGGGCTACGGGACGGCGACACAGGGCTATGGGACGGCGACACAGAGGGCTACGGGACGGCGACACAGAGGGCTACGGGACGGCGACACAGAGGGGTACGGGACGGCGACACAGAGGGGTACGGGACGGCGACACAGAGGACTACGGGACGGCGACACGGGGTGCAGGATCGTGACATGATGACACCTGGGGTAAAAGACAGCGACACTTGGGGTACAGGATAACGATACTTGGGGTACAGGAGAGTGACATACTTTGGGGTTCCCCTTATTTTGGGGTTCAGCTCCTGTAATAGGCGGATACACTGACAGTATAATGTATCTGTGTAGCTGAGGGCTCTGAGGTTACTCGCGGTCCCTGATTACACGGTGAGGTGAAGCTGTGCGGCGGTCTCGGGGGTCTTATGTTGTTTGTGTTGCAGTCCTCCCGGGGGGCAGTAAATCATACCTTACATATTGCATTCCCCAGGAGAGCGCCCCCTGTTGCTAGGTGATGGTTGGGCTCTAGTTGCATCTCCTCAGCGACAGCTGCTTCCACCGCCCCATAGACAGCCATCCTCTCTGGCTCTCCCTCAGAGCTGTAACAGCGCTCCGGGGCCGGGCTGTAGAACTGGCATGGCGCCCCCTGCATCTGGGGGTCCACAGAGCGGGACAGTCTGGGGGAGGATAACTCCAGCTCTGGAGAATTGGAGAAACTTTCTGAGGCCGAACGCTGCAAAACAAACAAGAGACACATGGTGATACATAATAAATCCCAGGAGTCACAGCTGAGGGTTTGTTACAGTTGTCTCCAGTCCAGACAATCCTCACTTACTGTTTGTTACAATGTATCATTCCGACCTACAGAGGGACAAGCAGACTGGATACAACTGGAACAGAGTTTTACATTCATTCCCAACAAGCCCTGTGTAATGCGCCCCCTGCTGGTAGTTGTGAGGTGTCCCGGCACAGTGTAATGCGCCCCCTGCTGGTAGTTGTGAGGTGTCCCGGCACAGTGTAATGCGCCCCTGCTGGTAGTGTCCTGGCACAGGGTAATACAACGCCTGTTGGTAGCTGTGCGGTGTCCTGGCACAGGGTAATGCGCCCCCTGCTGGTAGTGTCCTGGCACAGGGTAATACAACGCCTGTTGGTAGTTGTGCGGTGTCCTGGCACAGGGTAATGCGCCCCCTGCTGGTAGTTGTGTAGTGTCCCAGCACAGGGTAATGCGCCCCCTGCTGGTAGTTGTGTAGTGTCCCAGCACAGGGTAATGCGCCCCCTGCTGGTAGTTGTGCGGTGTCCTTGCACAGGGTAATGCGCCCCCTGCTGGTAGTTGTGTGGTGTCCCGGCACAGGTTAATGCGCCCCCTGCTGGTAGTTGTGCGGTGTCCTTGCACAGGGTAATGCGCCCCCTGCTGGTAGTTGCGGTGTCCTGGCACAGGGTAATGCGCCCCCTGCTGGTAGTTGCGGTGTCCTGGCACAGGGTAATGCGCCCCCTGCTGGTAGTTGTGCGGTGTCTCAGCCCAGTGTAATGCGCCCCCTGCTGGTAGTTGTGCGGTGTCATGGCACAGGGTAATGTTCCCCCTGCTGGTAGTTGTGCAGTGTCTCAGCCCAGTGTAATGCGCCCCCTGCTGGTAGTTGTGCGGTGTCCTGGCACAGGGTAATGCGCCCCCTGCTGGTAGTTGTGCGGTGTCTCAGCCCAGTGTAATGCGCCCCTGCTGGTAGTTGTGCGGTGTCCTGGCACAGGGTAATGCGCCCCCTGCTGGTAGTTGTGTGGTGACCTGGCACAGGGTAATGCGCCCCCTGGTGGTAGTTGTGCGGTGTCCTGGCACAGGGTAATGCGCCCCCTGCTGGTAGTTGTGTGGTGACCTGGCCCAGGGTAATGTGTCCCCTGCTGGTAGTTGTGCGTTGTCCTGGCACAGGGTAATGCGCCCCCTGCTGGTAGTTGTGTGGTGACCTGGCACAGGGTAATGCGCCCCCTGCTGGTAGTTGTGCGGTATCCCGGCACAGGGTAATGTTCCCCCTGCTGGTAGTTGTGCGGTGTCCTGGCACAGGGTAATGCGCCCCCTGCTGGTAGTTGTGCGGTATCCCGGCACAGGGTAATGTTCCCCCTGCTGGTAGTTGTGCGGTGTCCTGGCACAGGGTAATGCGCCCCCTGATGGTAGTTGTGCGGTGTCCCGGCACAGGGTAATGTTCCCCCTGCTGGTAGTTGTGCAGTGTCTCAGCCCAGTGTAATGCGCCCCCTGCTGGTAGTTGTGCGGTGTCATGGCCCAGTGTAATGTTCCCCCTGCTGGTAGTTGTGCGGTGTCCTGGCACAGGGTAATGCGCCCCCTGCTGGTAGTTGTGCTGTGTCTCGGCCCAGTGTAATGCGCCCCCTGCTGGTACTTGTGCGGTGTACTGGCACAGGGTAATGCGCCCCCTGCTGGTAGCTGTGCGGTGTCGCAGCTGAACTCACCTTCCTCGCAGGATTCTCGGAGAGCTGGTTTCTGCGGCAGGCGTCACTTTCCACCGCTGCAATAATTTCATCGGCTATAGACTGTGACTGGGGGTTACCGGGAGAGTGTGCCGTCACCGGAGACAGATCAACTGTGTGGCCCCCGGGGGAGATGGGCTCATCACAGACCTGGGGGGACACAGAACCACTTAAGAGGGGGACAAAGACTTAGAGCGTGGTATGGTCTGCATAGCGGGGTTTACAGCACTGTACTCTGACCGAGGAAGTCTCCCTGACCTTCCAAATCATAGCAGATCCACTTCAGGCTGGGGCTTACATCAGGGGACAGGACTGTGGAGGTAATCGCTTCATAGCTGTAACCCCTCGCTCCCCGGACAGAGAGTGCTGCTGTACTGTGGGCACATCTGTCCTGCTCATTCCTTCCTGCTCCCTGCAGTCTCTGTCAGCCCTTGTGTTTCCCATCCTCTCCATTCCTGCTATAATGTGGCTGCACTTACACTCAGCTATACACACTGCTGCTATAATGTGCCTGCACTTACACTCAGCCATTTACACTGCTGTATAGAAAAGTTTCTGTCAGTGTCCTCTTTCACAGCTCTGTGATTCTCACTTCCTGATTGGCCCATTCTGAACACACCTCCTTCCCCATTGCTGTCATGTGACCACACAGATCTCTGACAGCAGCCCTGCTTCTCTATTCTAGCCTGTTGTACTACGTTACTGCATTACGGGGATCTGCAGCTTCATTCTGTATCTGCAAGTTGCTGCTGTGTTATCGGGGTTATACAGTTACTATACATTATATACCACATGCTCCTATACTGTACAGTAACTTATATATCACATATCCAGCTGCTGTGTTATCAGGGTTATACAGTTACTATACATTATACACCACATGCTGCTATACTGTACAGTAACTTATATATCACATATCCAGCTGCTGTGTTATCAGGGTTATACAGTTACTATACATTATATACCACATGCTGCTATACTGTACAGTAACCTATATATCACATATCCAGCTGCTGTGTTATCAGGGTTATACAGTTACTATACATTATACACCACATGCTGATTGCTATACTGTACAGTAACTTATATATCACATATCCAGCTGCTGTGTTATCAGGGTTATACAGTTACTATACATTATACACCACATGCTGCTTTACTGTACAGTAACTTATATATCACATATCCAGCTGCTGTTTTATCAGGGTTATACAGTTACTATACATTATACACCACATGCTGCTTTACTGTACAGTAACTTATATATCACATATCCAGCTGCTGTGTTATCAGGGTTATACAGTTACTATACATTATACACCACATGCTGATTGCTATACTGTACAGTAACTTATATATCACATATCCAGCTGCAGTGTTGTCAGGGTTATACAGTTACTATACATTATATACCACATGCTGCTATACTGTACAGTAACTTATATATCACATATCCAGCTGCTGTGTTATCAGGGTTATACAGTTACTATACATTATACACCACATGCTGCTATACTGTACAGTAACTTATATATCACATATCCAGCTGCAGTGTTATCAGGGTTATAAAGTTACTATACATTATACACCACATGCTGATTGCTATACTGTACAGTAAATTATAGATCACATATCCAGCTGCTGTGTTATCAGGGTTATGCAGTTACTATACATTATACACCACATGCTGCTATACTGTACAGTAACTTATATATCACATATCCAGCTGGTGCTGTGTTATCAGGGCTATACAGTTACTATACATTATATACCACATGCTGCTATACTGTACAGTAACTCATATATCACATATCCAGCTGTTGTGTTATCAGGGTTATACAGTTACTATACATTATACACCACATGCTGATTGCTATACTGTACAGTAACTTATATATCACATATCCAGCTGCTGTGTTATCAGGGTTATACAGTTACTATACATTATATACCACATGCTGCTATACTGTACAGTAACTTATATATCACATATCCAGCTGCAGTGTTATCAGGGTTATACAGTTACTATACATTATATACCACATGCTGCTATACTGTACAGTGACTTATATATCACATATCCAGCTGCTGCTGTGTTATCAGGGTTATACAGTTACTATACATTATACACCACATGCTGCTATACTGTACAGTAACTTATATATCACATATCCAGCTGCTGTGTTATCAGGGTTATACAGTTACTATACATTATACACCACATGCTGATTGCTATACTGTACAGTAACTTATATATCACATATCCAGCTGCTGTGGTATCAGGGTTATACAGTTACTATACATTATACACCACATGCTGCTATACTGTACAGTAACTTATATATCACATATCCAGCTGCTGTGTTATCAGGGTTATACAGTTACTATACATTATACACCACATACTGATTGCTATACTGTACAGTAACTTATATATCACATATCCAGCTGCTGTGTTATCAGGGTTATACAGTTACTATACATTATACACCACATGCTGATTGCTATACTGTACAGTAACTTATATATCACATATCCAGCTGCTGTGTTATCAGGGTTATACAGTTACTATACATTATATACCACATGCTGCTATACTGTACAGTAACTTATATATCACATATCCAGCTGCTGTGTTATCAGGGTTATACAGTTACTATACATTATATACCACGTGCTGCTATACTGTACAGTAACTTATATATCACATATCCAGCTGCTGCTGTGTTATCAGGGTTATACAGTTACTATACATTATACACCACATACTGATTGCTATACTGTACAGTAATTTATAATATCACCAATTCAGCTGCTTTTCATTGTTTTATCTCTTCAACATGTTATTCAGAATAAATAATCATTATATTTGTGATGTGGAACCAATTGTCTGCAGATCAGTGATTTCTTATGGGGAAATTTGCTTTGGTTTAAAGTGACTCTGTACCCACAATCTGACCCCCCAAACCGCTTGTACCTTCAGATAGCTGCTTTTAATCCAAGATCTGTCCTGGGGTCCGTTTTGCAGGTGATGCAGCTATTGTCCTAAAAAACAACTTTTTAACTTGCAGCCTTGTGCCCAACGGGTGTTGCCTAGATTTTAGTGGTGCAAAGTTAGGGCACAGATATTCTAAGCCACACCCGTTGGGCATGGGGCTGCAGGATTAAAAGTTGTTTTTTAAGACAATAACTGTATCACCTGCCGAACGGACCCCATGACAGATCTTGGATTAAAAGCAGCTATCCGAAGGTACAAGGGGTTTGGGGGCGACAGATTGTGGGTACAGAGTCGCCATAAGAGTGGATTTGGATTACAAGCGTGGTCCCAGAACGTATTCTACTCGTAATCCAAGGCACCACTGTACATTATATACATCCCACCCACTGCAGGTACATATATACTATATACATCCCATGCAGTGCAAGTATATATTAAAACAGGACGCTGATGTGTCCCAAGCAGGGAGAGCAGCGCTGTCTTATAATTACTAATCCCATATACAAAGGACTCATATGAGTCGGACACCACTCTATCGGAGAAGCCTAAAACAATCCCGTAAAGGATCAGATAAAGAACATGCATAATATTATATATTGCTGTACATTATATACATACTATTGTGTGCGCTTTACTCACTCTATTCTATACCCTCCATGCTGTGCGCTCTACACACACTATTCTATAGCCTTCATGCTGTGCGCTCTACACACACTATTCTATAGCCTTCATGCTGTGCGCTCTACACACACTATTCTATAGCCTTCATGCTGTGCGCTCTACACACACTATTCTATAGCCTTCATGCTGTGCGCTCTACACACACTATTCTATAGCCTTCATGCTGTGCGCTCTACACACACTATTCTATACCCTCCATGCTGTGCGCTCTACACACACTATTCTATACCCTCCATGCAGTGCGCTCTACACACACTATTCTATAGCCTTCATGCTGTGCGCTCTACACACACTATTCTATAGCCTTCATGCTGTGCGCTCTACACACACTATTCTATAGCCTTCATGCTGTGCGCTCTACACACACTATTCTATAGCCTTCATGCTGTGCGCTCTACACACACTATTCTATAGCCTTCATGCTGTGCGCTCTACACACACTATTCTATAGCCTCCATGCTGTGCGCTCTACACACACTATTCTATAGCCTCCATGCTGTGCGCTCTACACACACACACTATTCTATTCTATACCCTCCATGCTGTGCGCTCTACACACACTATTCTATTCTATACCCTCCATGCTGTGCGCTCTACACATTCTATTATATACCCTCCATGCTGTGCGCTCTACACACTCTATTATATACCCTCCATGCTGTGCGCTCTACACACTCTATTCTATTATATTCCCTCCATGCTGTGCGCTCTACACACACTATTCTATTCTATACCCTCCATGCTGTGCGCTCTACACACTCTATTCTATAGCCTTCATGCTGTGCGCTCTACACACACTATTCTATAGCCTTCATGCTGTGCGCTCTACACACACTATTCTATACCCTCCATGCTGTGCGCTCTACACACACTATTCTATACCCTCCATGCAGTGCGCTCTACACACACTATTCTATAGCCTTCATGCTGTGCGCTCTACACACACTATTCTATAGCCTTCATGCTGTGCGCTCTACACACACTATTCTATAGCCTTCATGCTGTGCGCTCTACACACACTATTCTATAGCCTTCATGCTGTGCGCTCTACACACACTATTCCATAGCCTTCATGCTGTGCGCTCTACACACACTATTCTATAGCCTCCATGCTGTGCGCTCTACACACACTATTCTATAGCCTCCATGCTGTGCGCTCTACACACACACACTATTCTATTCTATACCCTCCATGCTGTGCGCTCTACACACACTATTCTATTCTATACCCTCCATGCTGTGCGCTCTACACATTCTATTATATACCCTCCATGCTGTGCGCTCTACACGTTCTATTATATACCCTCCATGCTGTGCGCTCTACACACTCTATTCTATTATATTCCCTCCATGCTGTGCGCTCTACACACACTATTCTATTCTATACCCTCCATGCTGTGCGCTCTACACACTCTATTCTATTATATTCCCTACATGCTGTGCGCTCTACACACTATTCTATAGCCTCCATGCTGTGCGCTCTACACACTATTCTATAGCCTCCATGCTGTGCGCTCTACACACTATTCCATAGTCTCCATGCTGTGCGCTCTACACACTCTATTCTATAGCCTCCATGCTGTGCGCTTTACACACTATTCTTTAGCCTTCAGGCTGTGCGCTCTACACACTATTCTATTATATTCCCTACATGCTGTGCGCTCTACACACTCTATTCTATTCTATAGCCTCCATGCTGTGTGCTCTACACTCTATTCTATTCCCTCCATGCTGTGCGCTCTACACACTCTATTCTATTATATTCCCTACATGCTGTGCGCTTTACACACTATTCTATAGCCTCCATGCTGTGCGCTCTACACACTATTCTATAGCCTCCATGCTGTGCACTCTACACACTCTATTCTATAGCCTCCATGCTGTGCGCTCTACACACTCCATTCTATAGCCTCCATGCTGTGCGCTCTACACACTATTCTATACCCTCCTTGCTGTGCGCTCTACACACTCTATTCTATTCCCTCCATGCTGTGCGCTCTACACACTCTATTCTATTATATTCCCTACATGCTGTGCGCTTTACACACTATTCTATAGCCTCCATGCTGTGCGCTCTACACACTCTATTCTATAGCCTCCATGCTGTGCACTCTACACACTCTATTCTATAGCCTCCATGCTGTGCGCTCTACACACACTATTCTATAGCCTCCATGCTGTGCGCTCTACACACTATTCTATAGCCTCCATGCTGTGCGCTCTACACACTATTCTATAGCCTCCATGCTGTGCGCTCTACACACTCCATTCTATAGCCTCCATGCTGTGCGCTCTACACACTATTCTATAGCCTCCATGCTGTGCGCTCTACACACTATTCTATAGCCTCCATGCTGTGCACTCTACACATTCTATTCTATAGCCTCCATGCTGTGCGCTCTACACACTATTCTATAGCCTCCATGCTGTGCGCTCTACACACTCTATTCTATACCCTCCATGCTGTGCGCTCTACACACTCTATTCTATAGCCTCCATGCTGTGCGCTCTACACACTCTATTCTATACCCTCCATGCTGTGCGCTCTACACACTATTCTATAGCCTCCATGCTGTGCGCTCTACACACTATTCTATAGCCTCCATGCTGTGCGCTCTACACACTATTCTATACCCTCCATGCTGTGCACTCTACACATTCTATTCTATAGCCTCCATGCTGTGCGCTCTACACACTATTCTATAGCCTCCATGCTGTGCACTCTACACACTCTATTCTATACCCTCCATGCTGTGCGCTCTACACACTCTATTCTATTATATTCCCTACATGCTGTGCGCACTACACACTCTATTCTATAGCCTCCATGCTGTGCGCTCTACACACTATTCTATAGCCTCCATGCTGTGCGCTCTACACACTCTATTCTATAGCCTCCATGCTGTGCGCTCTTCACACTATTCTATAGCCTCCATGCTGTGTGCTCTACACACTCTATTCTATAGCCTCAATGCTGTGCGCTCTACACACTATTCTATAGCCTCCATGCTGTGCGCTCTACACACTATTCTATTACCTCCATGCTGTGCGCTCTACACACTCCATTCTATAGCCTCCATGCTGTGCGCTCTACACACTATTCTATAGCCTCCATGCTGTGCGCTCTACACACTCTATTCTATAGCCTCCATGCTGTGCGCTCTACACACTCCATTCTATCGCCTCCATGCTGTGCGCTCTACACACTATTCTATAGCCTCCATGCTGTGCGCTCTACACACTATTCTATAGCCTCCATGCTGTGCGCTCTACACACTATTCTATAGCCTCCATGCTGTGCACTCTACGCATTCTATTCTATAGCCTCCACGCTGTGCGCTCTACACATTCTATTCTATAGCCTCCATGCTGTGCGCTCTACACAATATTCTATAGCCTCCATGCTGTGCGCTCTACACACTCTATTCTATACCCTCCATGCTGTGCGCTCTACACACTGTATTCTATTATATTCCCTACATGCTGTGCGCTCTACACACTCTATTCTATTCTATAGCCTCCATGCTGTGCGCTCTACACACTATTCTATAGCCTCCATGCTGTGCGCTCTACACACTATTCTATAGCCTCCATGCTGTGCGCTCTACACACTCCATTCTATCGCCTCCATGCTGTGCGCTCTACACACTATTCTATAGCCTCCATGCTGTGCGCTCTACACACTCTATTCTATACCCTCCATGCTATGCGCTCTACACACTCTATTCTATAGCCTCCATGCTGTGCACTCTACACACTCTATTCTATAGCCTCCATGCTGTGCGCTCTACACACTCTATTCTATAGCCTCCATGCTGTGCGCTCTACACACTATTCTATAGCCTCCATGCTGTGCGCTCTACACACTATTCTATAGCCTCCATGCTGTGCGCTCTACACACTCTATTCTATAGCCTCCATGCTGTGCGCTCTACACACTCTATTCTATACCCTCCATGCTGTGCGCTCTACACACCATTCTATAGCCTCCATGCTGTGCACTCTACACATTCTATTCTATAGCCTCCATGCTGTGCGCTCTACACACTATTCTATAGCCTCCATGCTGTGCGCTCTACACACTATTCTATAGCCTCCATGCTGTGCGCTCTACACACTCTATTCTATACCCTCCATTCTGTGCGCTCTACACACTATTCTATAGCCTCCATGCTGTGCGCTCTGCACATTCTATTCTATAGCCTCCATGCTGTTGCGCTCTACACACTATTCTATAGCCTCCATGCTGTGCGTTCTACACACTGTATTCTATTCTATAGCCTCCATGCTGTGCGCTCTACACACTCTATTCTATACCCTCCATGCTGTGCGCTCTACACACTCTATTCTATTATAATCCCTACATGCTGTGCGCTCTACACACTCTATTCTATTCTATTCTATAGCCTCCATGCTGTGCGCTCTACACACTATTCTATAGCCTCCATGCTGTGCGCTCTACACACTATTCTATAGCCTCCATGCTGTGCGCTCTTCACACTCTATTCTATAGCCTCAATGCTGTGCGCTCTACACACTATTCTATAGCCTCCATGCTGTGCGCTCTACACACTATTCTATTACCTCCATGCTGTGCGCTCTACACACTCCATTCTATAGCCTCCATGCTGTGCGCTCTACACACTATTCTATAGCCTCCATGCTGTGCCCTCTACACACTATTCTATTACC
Organism: Dendropsophus ebraccatus; assembly: GCA_027789725.1. Taxonomy (NCBI): domain Eukaryota; kingdom Metazoa; phylum Chordata; class Amphibia; order Anura; family Hylidae; genus Dendropsophus; species Dendropsophus ebraccatus. The sequence goes on along the minus strand of JAQFWZ010000034.1, from coordinate 19,130,904 downwards.
TCCATGCTGTGCGCTCTACACACTCCATTCTATAGCCTCCATGCTGTGCGCTCTACACACTATTCTATAGCCTCCATGCTGTGCGCTCTACACACTCTATTCTATAGCCTCCATGCTGTGCACTCTACACACTCTATTCTATAGCCTCCATGCTGTGCGCTCTACACACTCTATTCTATAGCCTCCATGCTGTGCGCTCTACACACTATTCTATAGCCTCCATGCTGTGCGCTCTACACACTATTCTATAGCCTCCATGCTGTGCACTCTACACATTCTATTCTATAGCCTCCATGCTGTGCGCTCTACACACTATTCTATAGCCTCCATGCTGTGCGCTCTACACACTATTCTATAGCCTCCATGCTGTGCGCTCTACACATTCTATTCTATAGCCTCCATGCTGTGCGCTCTACACATTCTATTCTATAGCCTCCATGCTGTTGCGCTCTACACACTATTCTATAGCCTCCATGCTGTGCGTTCTACACACTCTATTCTATTCTATAGCCTCCATGCTGTGCGCTCTACACACTCTATTCTATACCCTCCATGCTGTGCGCTCTACAGACTCTATTCTATTATATTCCCTACATGCTGTGCGCTCTACACACTCTATTCTATTCTATAGCCTCCATACTGTGCGCTCTACAAACTATTCTATAGCCTCCATGCTGTGCGCTCTTCACACTATTCTATAGCCTCAATGCTGTGAGCTCTACACACTATTCTATAGCCTCCATGCTGTGCGCTCGACACACTCTATTCTATAGCCTCCATGCTGTGCGCTCTACACACTCCATTCTATCGCCTCCATGCTGTGCGCTCTACACACTCTATTCTATACCCTCCATGCTGTGCGCTCTACACACTCTATTCTATAGCCTCCATGCTGTGCACTCTACACACTCTATTCTATAGCCTCCATGCTGTGCGCTCTACACACTCTATTCTATAGCCTCCATGCTGTGCGCTCTACACACTATTCTATAGCCTCCATGCTGTGCGCTCTACACACTATTCTATAGCCTCCATGCTGTGCGCTCGACACACTCTATTCTATAGCCTCCATGCTGTGCGCTCTACACACTCCATTCTATCGCCTCCATGCTGTGCGCTCTACACACTATTCTATAGCCTCCATGCTGTGCGTTCTACACACTCTATTCTATTCTATAGCCTCCATGCTGTGCGCTCTACACACTCTATTCTATTATAATCCCTACATGCTGTGCGCTCTACACACTCTATTCTATTCTATAGCCTCCATGCTGTGCGCTCTACACACAATTCTATAGCCTCCATGCTGTGCGCTCTACACACTCTATTCTATAGCCTCCATGCTGTGCGCTCTACACACTCTATTCTATAGCCTCCATGCTGTGCGCTCTTCACACTCTATTCTATAGCCTCAATGCTGTGCGCTCTACACACTATTCTATTTTATACCCTCCATGCTGTGCGCTCTTCACACTCTATTCTATAGCCTCAATGCTGTGCGCTCTACACACTATTCTATAGCCTCCATGCTGTGCGCTCTACACACTATTCTATTACCTCCATGCTATGCGCTCTACACACTCCATTCTATAGCCTCCATGCTGTGCGCTCTACACACTATTCTATAGCCTCCATGCTGTGCGCTCTACACACTCTATTCTATAGCCTCCATGCTGTGCGCTCTACACACTCCATTCTATCGCCTCCATGCTGTGCGCTCTACACACTATTCTATAGCCTCCATGCTGTGCGCTCTACACACTCTATTCTATACCCTCCATGCTGTGCGCTCTACACACTCTATTCTATAGCCTCCATGCTGTGCGCTCTACACACTATTCTATAGCCTCCATGCTGTGCGCTCTACACACTATTGTATAGCCTCCATGCTGTGCGCTCTTCACACTATTCTATAGCCTCCATGCTGTGCGCTCTACACACTATTCTATAGCCTCCATGCTGTGCGCTCTTCACACTCTATTCTATAGCCTCCATGCTGTGCGCTCGACACACTCCATTCTATCGCCTCCATGCTGTGCGCTCTACACACTATTCTATAGCCTCCATGCTGTGCGCTCTACACACTCTATTCTATACCCTCCATTCTGTGCGCTCTACACACTATTCTATAGCCTCCATGCTGTGCGCTCTACACACTCTATTCTATGGCCTCCATGCTGTGCGCTCTACACACTATTTTCTATAGCCTCCATGCTGTGCGCTCTACACACTATTCTATAGCCTCCATGCTGTGCGCTCTACACACTCTATTCTATACCCTCCATTCTGTGCGCTCTACACACTATTCTATAGCCTCCATGCTGTGCGCTCTACACACTCTATTCTATAGCCTCCATGCTGTGCGCTCTACACATTCTATTCTATCGCCTCCATGCTGTGCGCTCTACACACTATTCTATAGCCTCCATGCTGTGCGCTCTACACACTATTCTATAGCCTCCATGCTGTGCGCTCTACACACTCTATTCTATACCCTCCATGTTGTGCGCTCTACACACTCTATTCTATAGCCTCCATGCTGTGCGCTCTACACACTATTCTATTACCTCCATGCTGTGCGCTCTACACACTATTCTATAGCCTCCATGCTGTGCACTCTACACATTCTATTCTATAGCCTCCATGCTGTGCGCTCTACACACGATTCTATAGCCTCCATGCTGTGCATTCTACACACTCTATTCTATAGCCTCCATGCTGTGCGCTCTACACACTATTCTATAGCCTCCATGCTGTGCGCTCTACACACTCTATTCTATAGCCTCCATGCTGTGCGCTCTATACACTATTCTATTACCTCCATGCTGTGCGCTCTACACACTATTCTATTCCCTCCATGCTGTGCGCTCTACACACTATTCTATACCCTCCATGCTGTGCGCTCTACACACTCTATTCTATACCCTCCATGCTGTGCGCTCTACACACTCTATTCTATAGCCTCCATGCTGTGCGCTCTACACACTCTATTCTATAGCCTCCATGCTGTGCGCTCTACACACTCTATTCTATAGCCTCCATGCTGTGCGCTCTACACACTCTATTCTATACCCTCCATGCTGTGCGCTCTACACACTCTATTCTATAGCCTCCATGCTGTGCGCTCTACACACTCTATTCTATAGCCTCCATGCTGTGCGCTCTACACACTCTATTCTATAGCCTCCATGCTGTGCGCTCTACACACTCTATTCTATAGCCTCCATGCTGTGTGCTCTACACACTATTCTATAGCCTCCATGCTGTGCGCTCTACACACTCTATTCTATACCCTCCATGCTGTGCGCTCTACACACTCTATTCTATAGCCTCCATGCTGTGCGCTCTACACACTCTATTCTATAGCCTCCATGCTGTGCGCTCTACACACTCTATTCTATAGCCTCCATGCTGTGCGCTCTACACACTCTATTCTATAGCCTCCATGCTGTGTGCTCTACACACTATTCTATAGCCTCCATGCTGTGCACTCTACACACTCCATTCTATCGCCTCCATGCTGTGCGCTCTACACACTATTCTATAGCCTCCATGCTGTGCGCTCTACACACTCTATTCTATTATATACCCTCCATGCTGTGCGCTCTACACACTATTCTATTACCTCCATGCTGTGCGCTCTACACACTATTCTATAGCCTCCATGCTGTGCGCTCTATATGTTCCCCCTCTATATTATATACATATCACTTTGTGCGCTCTATGCATTCTATAGCATCTATGCTATGTGCTCTATACTGTCTCTATATAATATCTGCTCCATGCATCCAATGTATAGAGAGTGTAGGGCGGACAGCATGGAGGTTTCTTACAGTGCAATATTATACTACATGTTGTATTTCTTTACATATTATTCATCCATTTTAGAACATAGATTTCCATAAACATTGCAGACTCCTCTGTCCCCACCTCCAGACCCTTCTATCCTCTTCTAGTTCCTTCTGTCCCCTCCTCCAGGCTCCCCTGTCCCCTCCTTCAGATCAGTCTCCTTCTCCTTCAGTCTCCTCTATCCTCCTCCAGACCCCTCTGTCCCCACCTCCAGACCCTTCTATCCTCTCCTCCAGGCTCCCCTGTCCCCTCCTTCCGATCAGTCTCCTCTATCCTCCTCCAGACCCCTCTGTCCCCCCCTCCAGACCCTTCTATCCTCTTCTAGTTCCTTCTGTCCCCTCCTCCAGGCTCCCGTCTCCTCCTTCAGATCAGTCTCCCTCTCCTTCAGTCTCCTCTATCCTCCTCCAGACCCCTCTTTCCCCACCTCCAGACCCTTCTATCCTCTTCTAGTTCCTTCTGTCCCCTCCTCCAGGCTCCTCTGTCCCCTCCTTCAGATCAGTCTCCTCTATCCTCCTCCAGACCCCTCTGTCCCCACCTCCAGACCCTTCTATCCTCTTCTAGTTCCTTCTGTCCCCTCCTCCAGGCTCCTCTGTCCCCTCCTTCAGATCAGTCTCCCTCTCCTTCAGTCTCCCCTATCCTCCTCCAGACCCCTCTGTCCCCCCCTCCAGACCCTTCTATCCTCTTCTAGTTCCTTCTGTCCCCTCCTTTAGAAGCCCCTTCCCCGGATGATAGATATGACTGTAGGCTGTAACTCACCGGCGGCACCTCCTCTTGGCTCTGCAGGGGCAGGGGCGCTGGCTGTCTCACAATGTAGTTGATCTGGCCCACTATGGTCTGCTGGACGTGTTGGGGCTGTTTGCTCTGGCTGAGCTGCACACTGGGCGGCTGCTGACTCTGCAGGAGAAGCTCCAGTCCCTTCTGCATCTGTTCCAGCTCAAACTGCTGGTTAATAAGGTCCAGGCTGTGGTGCATGACCTGCTCCTGTCCGGCCTCCGGGGGGCACACCGCCGCTGCCTGGCTTTGGCTCTGCTGTCTCTGTTGCTGGGCGCTGTGCACTGGTCCCAGCTGCATCTGTACAGACGGGGCCGGTAATGGTGTGGTGGTGCTCAGTGGGATGGCAGTGTGCACCTGGCTAAAGTCCTGAGACGTCACTGAACATATAGGGGCCACGTTCTGTACCGGGGGCTGGATGGCGGGACGTTGTGGCTGCTGATTCTCCGACCAGTAGGGGGAGGTCTCCTGTTCTGACGGGGTCGGGTGAGGCAGCCATGGCTGTATGACGCGCAGAGGTCGGGACAGGCATTTCTGCTCTTTTCCAGTGCTGTACTGGATGGGCTGCACCACCTGCTGCTTGATGGTGGTGGAGTGGGTGAAGTTCATGTGGTGGCTCACTGTGCTGTTGGCAGGCTGGCTCTTAGTGATGGATGGCAGCGTGTGGCAGTGGGCGCAGCACACCGGGGTCGGGCACTGGACAGTGGGCGCATAGCTCTGCGAGCTGCTAATGGTCGCCAGGTGTGGAGTGGGGGCAGGGAGGTGGGCCTGGTAATACGATGGCTGGACGTCTTCTATAGGTCCATATGTGGGGACATCGGCAGGAGGTAAGTGGGTTGTGTCGGTCAGTATACAACCTAAGGAGAAGCACAGGAGTCATGGACATATAGGCAATGGCGCCCAACATTGACAGGTCCCAGCTGTGAGACCTCTCATCTGGTACCTAGGTTGGAGATCTGCTTGGTCCAGAAGGAGGGCTCCCAGCTGAACTTCATCTTCAAGGGTCGACCAAAGTCGCTTCCACAGCTCGTCTCCAGAAGGCGCTGCATTTGGAAAACAATCTGTAGGAAATGGAACAATAGAGTCTTAAAGAGAACCTGTTATGGTGAACGTCATGTTATATGGCAGGAGGAGCCCAGAGAATGGGGAAAATATTCAGTGGGTCCAGTGGGTGGTCCTAATCAGCGATCGGGAATGCTGACGCCCACTAGACCCCTAAGTCGCCCAAAGCAGAGAGCGCAGCACTTACCAGCTCCTTGCTGAACAGGAAGGGGACGCTGTTCTTGCTGTACATGGCCCAGTTCACAAAGTTCTGCACATGCTCCAGCTGCCGATTAAGGAGGAGAACCGACTGCAGCTGCTGCTCAAACTTCTGCTGCTTCTCACTGGTAATTTTCTGCAAGAAAGAAAGAAAAGCTGTGGGTGGGGATGGGCTGGAGCACCCCCACAGATTCCCTGCTGCGAGTGTGGATGGATTGGAGCGCCCCCCAGATTCCCTGCTGTGGGTGGGGATGGGCTGGAGCACCCCCACAGATTCCCTGCTGTGCATGGGCTGGAGCACCCCCACAGATTCCCTGCTGTGCATGGGCTGGAGCACCCCCACAGATTCCCTGCTGTGCATGGGCTGGAGCACCCCCACAGATTTCCTGCTGTGGGTGGGGATGGGCCAGAGCGCCCCTCAGATTCCCTACTGTGGGTGCAGAGGGTTCGGAGCGCCCCCCAGATTCCCTGCTGTGGGTGCAGAGGGTTCGGAGCGCCCCCCAGATTCCCTGCTGTGGGTGCAGAGGGTTTGGAGCGCCCCCCAGATTCCCTGCTGTGGGTGCAGAGGGTTCGGAGCGCCCCCCAGATTCCCTGCTGTGGGTGCAGAGGGTTCGGAGCGCCCCCCAGATTCCCTGCTGTAGGTGGGGACAAGCCGGAGCGCCCCCCCCCCCCCCCCCAGATTCCCTGTCCTGTTCCTGTCTGGTAACATGACGGCCCCGGGGCCCCTCACCTCCAGCTGCTCCAGCAGGGAGTTCATCCTCTTGTTCAGCTCATTGATTATCACCATCTTTGTCATCTTGATCTGGTTCTCCACCTTGCGGTGCATGTGCTTTATCTCATACAACCTGCGGGGGACAGAGCCAGGGGTCACCTCTCTATAAGAGCCATCTGTATACTGGAGCCAGGGGTCACCTCTCTATAAGAGCCATCTGTATACTGGAGCCAAGGGTCACCTCTCTATAAGAGCCATCTGTATACTGGAGCCAGGGGTCACCTCTCTATAAGAGCCATCTGTATACTGGAGCCAGGGGTCACCTCTCTATAAGAGCCATCTGTATACTGGAGCCAAGGGCCACCTCTCTATAAGAGCCATCTGTATACTGGAGCCAAGGGTCACCTCTGTATGAGAGCCATCTTTATATCCTGTATACTGGAGCCAGGGCTCACCTCTCTATAAGAGCCATTTGTATATCCTGTATACTGGAGCCAGGGGTTACCTCTCTATAAGAGTCATCTGTATACTGGAGCCAGGGGTCACCTCTCTATAAGAGCCATCTGTATACTGGAGCCAAGGGTCACCTCTCTATAAGAGCCATCTGTATACTGGAGCCAAGGGCCACCTCTCTATAAGAGCCATCTGTATATCCTGTATACTGTAGCCAGGGGTCACCTCTCTATAAGAGCCATTTGTATATCCTGTATACTGGAGCCAGGAACCCCTGCAAAAGCTGCTCTTAACAGATCCTCATCATGTCAGCTGTTCACAGAACCCAGCAGATGTTCTCACCGCTCCTCGATCTGTTTCCCGGCTGCCTGGACGACGATTTTCTTCTCTTCCACTTGTGTTATAACGTTCTCCAACAAAACTCTCTGATTCTGCAAAGCTTCATCCAGTCTCCGGAATCTGCAAGATAAAGACCCCAACATACAGAAAATGGTGCAATACTCTGCAGGATATATCACTATGTATGTGTCAGAAGTTAGAGAGAACAAAGCGATGTTCTGCAGGGGGTGTAATAATATGCAGGATATATCACTATGTATGTGTCAGGAGGTAGAGAGGACAGAGCGATGTTCTGCAGATCTGTAGAGAGGTCAGTGGTGTAATAATCTGCCAGATATATCACTATATATTGGGAGGTAGAGAGGATAGAGCAATGTTCTGTAGAGAGGTTAGGGGGTGTAATAATCTGCTAGATATATCACTATGTATCAGGAGGTAGAGAGGACAGATCGATGTGCTGCAGATATGGAGAGAGGTCAGGGGTGTAATAGTCTGCAGGATATATCACTATGTATGTGCAGGGTGTAATACTCTGATACCTGTGGTCCTTGTGCTCCAGCACCAGGCAGTGACGACACATCAGGACGTCGCAGGATTCGCAGAATAACTTCAGGGATTCCTGGCTGTGGATCGGGCAGATCAGGTGATTACTGGATCCATCGCTTCCTGCAGGAAAAGAGCCACATGCCGTCACAGTGCGGCAGAGACGCATGCCCTCACAGTGCGGCAGAGACGCATGCCCTCACGGTGCGGCAGAGACGCATGCCCTCACGGTGCGGCAGAGACGCATGCCCTCACAGTGCGGCAGAGACGCATGCCCTCACGGTGCGGCAGAGACGCATGCCCTCACAGTGCGGCAGAGACGCATGCCCTCACAGTGCGGCAGGGCAGTATCCCGTCACAGTGTAGCAGAGACGCATGCCCTCACAGTGCAGCAGAGACGCATGCCCTCACAGTGCGGCAGAGACGCATGCCCTCACAGTGCGGCAGGGCAGTATCCCGTCACAGTGTAGCAGAGACGCATGCCCTCACAGTGCAGCAGAGACGCATGCCCTCACAGTGCGGCAGAGACGCATGCCCTCACAGTGCGGCAGGGCAGTATCCTGTCACAGTGTAGCAGAGACGCATGCCCTCAAAGTGCGGCAGAGACGCATGCCCTCACAGTGCGGCAGGGCAGTATCCTGTCACAGTGTAGCAGAGACGCATGCCCTCACAGTGCGGCAGAGACGCATGCCCTCACAGTGCGGCAGGGCAGTATCCCGTCACAGTGTAGCAGAGCGCAGTGACGTCACAGTGTAGCAGAGCGCAGTGACTTCACAGTGTAGCAGAGCGCAGTGACGTCACAGTGTAGCAGAGCGCAGTGACGTCACAGTGTAGCAGAGCGCAGTGACTTCACAGTGTAGCAGAGCGCAGTGACGTCACAGTGTAGCAGAGCGCAGTGACGTCACAGTGTAGCAGAGCGCAGTGACGTCACAGTGTAGCACAGCGCAGTGACACCCCACACCTGGCAGGCACCCTGTCACTACCTCTAGTCTAGGTGCCCTGTACGCCCGCAGATCACTTTGACCATTACCTCTCTGAGATGCGGCCAGGTAGAGCTCCCCGGACGCCTTGCCGTGTCGGTGCTGCTCAGCGCAGGTGCTGCACAGCCACTTGTTACACTTGGTGCACAGGCTGTGCGCCGGGTTCTTCTCTGTACATTCATAGCAGGTCTACAACATAGAAGACAATACACCAAAACGTGATTTGTTTGTGGAACAACAAGTCCCAGCACTGTGCAGGATCTCTGCTTGCTGTCAGTGAGTGGCACCTCTAGGGGTGGCATCGGGGAGGGGGGGAGCGCACCTGTATTCTCTCCCCGGTAATTATCTTGTTTACCTGCCTGTCATGTAAGGCGTCTATTTATAGCATTGACATCCTCGCCCGCCCGATCATTACACACACGCTGCCGAGGCTGTCACCCCCACCTTATACTGTACACATGTATATAATACACTCACCTTAGCCATAGTGAGGTCGCTGCCCAGCCCCTGAGGAAGATTTACCAGGAGCAGGAGAAACCTGCAGGACAAAGAGGCAGCAACACAAACATTATAAATATATCATATATACCGTATACACACTCAAATATAGTAAAGCCATATACCATACACATATATACAGTATAGTATAGCTAAATACCATACTGTACCACACTGCTATGTGGGAACTGTATGGCACTGCTGTGTGGGCAACGTATGGTACTGTGTATATATACAGCACTGCTGATGCTGTATTGAGTGAAGGTATTGAGCAGTGCCAGATAGGTTTCACCATCCATGGGGCGGTGTATCCCTGTGTGCGGTGTATCCCTGTGTGCGGTGTATCCCTGTGTATCTCAGCTCAGATACCAATCAGATCTTCCGGGTATTTCAGGATTTTCCTGGCTGCTGCTCGCTGCCACAGCTGCTGCCGGGCTAATCACCAGGGCACCATTGCGTCACTGCTCCTCTGATATCTGGGGGCCCAGGAATGAGGCAACATGATGACATCCGCTGCCAGGGGCCCCTCCAGGCACTGGGCCTGCTTAACCGTATACCTGCCGGAGAGGACGATAAACTGCAGAGGGTTGCAGGCTCAGTGTGAACGTGGACAGAGAAGCCTGAGAGCATGCATGTGAGCCGAGACGATGTGTGACTGGGCACAAAGAGGGCGTCAGGGGCCACACTCCGTACACTGCCAGTACCTCAGGGGCCATGCTCCACACACTGCCAGGACCTCAGGGGCCACACTCTCTATGCTGCCACCACTGTAGGCTTCAGTGGCCACGCTCCGTACACTGCCAGAACCTCAGGGGCCGGGCTCCGTACACTGCCAGGACCTCAGGGGCCGAGCTTCGTACACTGCCAGAACCTCAGGGGCCACACACTCTATGCTGCCTGTAGGCCTCAGTGGCTGGGCTCTATACACTGCCACCACTTTGGGCCTCAGGGGCCACGCTCCATATACTACCAGGACCTATGGGGCCGGGTTCCGTACACTGCCACCACTGTAGGCCTTAGGAGTTGGACGCTGTACACTGCCACCACTGTGGGCCTCAGGGGCCTGGCTCCGTACACTGCCAGGACCTCAGGGGCCGGGCTCCGTACACTGCCAGGACCTCAGGGGCCGAGCTTCGTACACTGCCAGGACCTCAGGGGCCGGGCTCTGTACACTGCCAGGACCTCAGGGGCCAGGCTCCGTACACTGCCAGGACCTCAGGGGCCAGGCTCCGTACACTGCGACTATTGGTAAGAAAGGTCCTGAGATAATTGATGCGCAGTATGTGCACCGTGCCATGTACCAGCAGTGTGCACCGTGCCATGTACCAGCAGTGTGCACCGTGCCATGTACCAGCAGTGTGCACCGTGCCATGTACCAGCAGTGTGCACCGTGCCATGTACCAGCAGTGTGCACTGTGCCAGGTACCAGCAGTGTGCACTGTGCCAGCGGTGTGCACCGTGCCCTGTACCAGCGGTGTGCACCGTGCCATGTACCAGCGGTGTGCACCGTGCCATGTACCAGCTGTGTGCACCGTGCCAGGTACCAGCAGTGTGCACCGTGCCCTGTGCCAGCGGTGTGCACCGTGCCCTGTACCAGGATGTGCACCGTGCCCTGTACCAGCGGTGTGTACCGTGCCCTGTACCAGGATGTGCACCGTGCCATGTACCAGCGGCGTGCACCGTGCCCTGTACCAGCGGCGTGCACCGTGCCATGCACCAGCGGCGTGCACCGTGCCATGCACCAGCGGCGTGCACCGTGCCAGGTACCAGCGGTGTGTACTGTGCCATGTACCAGCAGTGTGCACCGTGCCAGGTACCAGCAGTGTGCACCGTGCCCTGTGCCAGCGGTGTGCACCGTGCCCTGTACCAGGATGTGCACCGTGCCCTGTACCAGCGGTGTGTACCGTGCCCTGTACCAGGATGTGCACCGTGCCATGTACCAGCGGCGTGCACCGTGCCATGTACCAGCGGCGTGCACCGTGCCCTGTACCAGCGGCGTGCAGCGTGCCAGGTACCAGCGGCGTGCACCGTGCCATGTACTCCTTAGATGGTGCAGCACATAATAGAGATGAGGCCCCCGACATGCCGCCATATTGATGCCAGGACACATGTATAGACTGATGGCGCAGGACAACACGAGTATAATTACACCTGGACAGTCACCGTAGAGTGCGTCACCTGATAACCACAGGCCGTGATGTCACAGCTGAATATTATAATCATATAACAGTCACACCGTTCTATCACTGATGTGAGAAGACTGGAACATATCAATACCATCAGTATGTACGTCTGCAGAGCATCTCACCTGCCACCGAACACCTCTGCCTATATAGTTACAGCTCTGCAGAGCATCTCACCTGCTGCCAAACACCTGTTTATATAGTTACAGCTCTGCAGAGCATCTCGCCTGCTACCAAACACCTCAGCCTACATATTTACAGCACTGCAGAGCATCTCACCTGATGCCAAACACCTCAGCCTATATAGTTAAAACTCACTTGTATCTATAATAGTCTTAAGAATGTCTCTATATAGACTGTTCAGTATAGCTTCAGCCCAGCAGAACATCTCACCTGATGCTGATTACAAGCAGTTTATCTACAGTGCAGAGCATCTCACCTCCTGGTGAGAATATCTCTATATAGACTGTTCAGTATAGCTTCAGTTCTGCAGAACATCTCAGTATAGCTTCAGTTCTGCAGAACATCTCATCTGCTGTTACATACACGTGTCAGTGTGCAGACCATCTCACCAGCTGCTACTCCTGGAAAGTGTCAGGTCTCCTGTCCATCACTCCCCCTAATTCGTCTATAGTCCTGCAGATCCTTTCACCGACAGCAAAGCTAATACAACTGTGCAGAACATCTCACCCGGGCTGAACACCTTCATTTCCTGAACAGATCTGCAGAACATCTCATCTCCTGCACGTCCACCCAGCTGCTACTCCTCCTCCTCCCATCCTCCGCAGCCTGCAGAGCATCTCACTACCCCAGTACCTGTGGTGTCCGGTGCCGGTGGCGCAGTCCTGGGTGCAGCAGTCTCGGCAGCAGGAGCGGCACTCACCATTCAGCCCTCACTCATCACTCAGCTCAGTCCCAGGCGGCGCCCTGTTTATATGAAGATCTGAATGATGTAAGAAGGGATGTAAATAGCGGCCCCTGGGGGCCACAACCTGCGGGGGAGGAGAGAGCTACCTGTATACAGAGGGGCCCCAACCTGCGGGGGAGGAGAGAGCTACCTGTATACAGGGGAGACCCCAACCTGCGGGGGAGGGGAGAGCTACCTGTATACAGGGGAGACCCCAACCTGCGGGGGAGGAGAGAGCTACCTGTATACAGGGGGGCCACAACCTGCGGGGGAGGGGAGAGCTACCTGTATACAGGGGAGACCCCAACCTGCGGGGGAGGGGAGACCCCAACCTGCGGGGGAGGGGAGAGCTACCTGTATACAGGGGAGACCCCAACCTGCGGGGGAGGGGAGAGCTACCTGTATACAGAGGGGCCCCAACCTGCGGGGGAGGAGAGAGCTACCTGTATACAGGGGAGACCCCAACCTGCGGGGGGAGGGGAGAGCTACCTGTATACAGAGGGGCCACAACCTGCGGGGGAGGAGAGAGCTACCTGTATACAGGGGGGCCACAACCTGCGGGGGAGGGGAGAGCTACCTGTATACAGGGGAGACCCCAACCTGCGGGGGGAGGGGAGAGCTACCTATATACAGAGGGGCCACAACCTGCGGGGGAGGGGAGAGCTGCCTGTATACAGGGGGGCCACAACCTGCGGGGGAGGAGAGAGCTACCTGTATACAGAGGGGCCCCAACCTGCGGGGGAGGAGAGAGCTACCTGTATACAGGGGGGCCACAACCTGCGGGGGAGGAGAGAGCTACCTGTATACAGAGGGGCCACAACCTGCGGGGGAGGGGAGAGCTGCCTGTATACAGGGGAGACCCCAACCTGCGGGGGAGGGGAGAGCTACCTGTATACAGGGGGGCCCCAACCTGCGGGGGAGGGAAGAGCTACCTGTATATAGGGGGGCCCCAACCTGCGGGGGAGGAGAGAGCTACCTGTATACAGGGGGGCCACAACCTGCGGGGGAGGAGAGAGCTACCTGTATACAGAGGGGCCCCAACCTGCGGGGGAGGAGAGAGCTACCTGTATACAGGGGGGCCCCAACCTGCGGGGGAGGGGAGAGCTACCTGTATACAGAGGGGCCCCAACCTGCGGGGGAGGAGAGAGCTACCTGTATACAGGGGAGACCCCAACCTGCGGGGGGAGGGGAGAGCTACCTGTATACAGAGGGGCCACAACCTGCGGGGGAGGAGAGAGCTACCTGTATACAGGGGGGCCACAACCTGCGGGGGAGGGGAGAGCTGCCTGTATACAGGGGGGCCACAACCTGCGGGGGAGGGGAGAGCTGCCTGTATACAGGGGGGCCACAACCTGCGGGGGAGGAGAGAGCTACCTGTATACAGAGGGGCCCCAACCTGCGGGGGAGGAGAGAGCTACCTGTATACAGGGGGGCCACAACCTGCGGGGGAGGAGAGAGCTACCTGTATACAGAGGGGCCCCAACCTGCGGGGGAGGAGAGAGCTACCTGTATACAGGGGAGACCCCAACCTGCGGGGGAGGAGAGAGCTACCTGTATACAGGGGGGCCCATACCTGCGGGGGAGGGGAGAGCTACCTGTATACAGGGGGGCCCCAACCTGCGGGGAAGGGGAGAGCTACTTGTATATATAGAAACCCCAACCGTCGGGGGAGGGGAGAGCTGCCTGTTTACATGGCTGACCCCAACCTGTGGGGGGAGGGGAGAGCTACCTGTATACAGGGGGGCCCCAACCTGCGGGGGAGGGGAGAGCTGCCTGTATACAGGGGGACCCCAACCTGCAGGGCGAGAGCTGCCTGTATACAGGGGAGACCCCAACCTGCGGGGGGAGGGGAGAGCTACCTGTATACAGGGGGGCCCCAACCTGCGGGGGGAGAGGAGAGGAGAGCTGCCTGTATATGGGGGTACCCCAGGAGCTGTGAACCCTGGTGTCACATAGAGCGGGGCGATACACTGGTGAAGGCTCCATCATGGCTCTGCCTGTGTCAGTCCTCACTGCCGCTCTGCTATTCTGTTCATGAACCAGGAGGCTCCGGATGAACAGAGAGGCAGAGAGATGCGACTGTAATAATAAGAATCCAGAACAGATAATATTCCGTCATTATCACCTGGTCGTCTAACTATCCCAGGGTCATGTGACCTCTGAGATCCATACTGCGCCATTCTAGAAGCTTCCATGGGGAAATGGCGCAGACATACAGTGCAGCGGCCTCAGGATTGGACAATGGTGGATGCCTTCTGTTCTGTGCATTTTACGCCACTTACTGACCAGATTGGGGTTTTGCAAAAATTCTGCGACTTCTAATTAAGTTTACAAAGACAGATTATCTGACAGATTTTTTTAAGTCAAAGCCAGTAACAGACTATAAACAAAACAGGTCATAACGGGGATTTCTCCTTATTTTAAATCCATTCCTGGCTTTGGCTTCAATAATCTGTCAGATAATCTGTCTGTGTAAACACACCATTAGAAAGTCCCATATAACAAATCTGAGCCGCCATGACACCTGAGCTGCGCCTCTTTATAGACCAACAACTAAATGTAACAAGCGTGGCGAAAAGCTACGTAAACTCCCCCCAAGTGGCAGGATACACCAACAACTGAGGGGTCTCGTGTGACCCCAAGCGACCTGAGCGCCGCCTCATCTATAACCTGCAAAATGTGATTAAATTACATCATATCCCCCCGGGACCCAAGGATCTCACTATATCCAGGGCCCTAAGTGGGGTCACAATGAGATCTCTGGAGCCTTCATCATCCTCATCATCAGTACAGCACAGCTTATTCCGTCACATATACACTCACTGGCCACTTTATTAGGTACACCATGCTATTAACAGGTTGGACCCCCTTTTGCCTTCAGAACTGCCTCAATTCTTGGTGGCATAAATACAACAAGGTGCTGGAAGCTCCTCAGACTTTGGTCCATATTGACATGATAGTAAAAAGTAATCAGGACACTTATTTTTTTCCTCTTTTTTTCTTATGTGATATAACAAATCTTCTTATACAAAAATATAACAAAACACATCACCACAGTGCGCAGGATTCAGGAGTTTCAGATGTTCATGCCAAGTCCCTGGCCGGCTCCATTCCTCCTCTGAGACTCTCACTCTCTTCAGATAGTATGATGACGACTGAGCGTGCTGCTACGTTTCGGGGTCCGCCCCCTTTCTCAGTAGTGCACCCTTCACCAATTTATACTAGTAGATCATTTGCATATCATTTACTCTAAAAACAATCAGATATAAAAATTAGAAGTTATACACTAATAAAGATGACTACTAAACTTTTGATAAAAGCTTTTTCTTTCACTTTAGTATACGTCACCATTATTTAAACGTCACCATAAACAATATAAGATGGTATATACACCCCACTCACAAAAATACAGCAAAATTACACCTTTCGGGTACAGACTTTCTAGCAAGTATATCCAGTAGGTCTCTTTCTGTAATAATTTCTTTTTTATCTCCGTTTTGTTTACCCCATGTACTTCCTCCAGTATGAGCCATTTAAGATCATAAACCTTATGATTAAATTCGTGGAAATGACGTGCCACTGACGTCTCCCCGAATTTTTTGGTATCCTCCGATCCCTCATTTTTCTGTGATTTTTGTGCATATGTACGTATAGCAGACTTGTGCTCATTTAATCTCAGTCTAATTTCTCTCGTAGTCTGCCCTACGTATACACGCCCACATGGACATCGCAACATGTAGACAACATTAGCCGTCCTACATGTATACATGCCTTTTATCATGATTTTATTCCCTTTTTGAGGGTGATTTACACTATCTCCTCTGATAATCCCATTACAGTTCTGGCAGGACAGACAAGCAAAGGTCCCTTTGCGACAAGTTCTTAGTTTCATTTGTCTAGTTTTTTGTGGCCCTTTTATATCAGATTTAACTACCATATTAGCTATTGATTGCCCTTTTCTGTATACAAACACTGGTGGTTCTCCAAACAGTTTACCATATTTATCATCATGTTTCAACATACTCCAACACTTCAGAATAGTTTTTCTCACCATTTTAGAATGTTTGTCATATTTAGATTGAAACATTATTTGTCCCTCTTTTTTATCTCTTTCTCGTGTCTTCATTAGTTCCTCTCTTGGTATTACCTTAACCTCTTCCCAAGCTTTCTTTACTTCACTCTTGTTATAACCTCTTGCACAGAACTTCTGCACCATCTTAACCCCTTGCATTTCACATGTTGTCTCATCTTACAGATACGTTTCACCCGCATTAACTGACTCCTAGGGATCCCCCTGAACGACATGGGGGCATGGTGACTGGTTCTGTGCAAAAGGTTATTCCTATCCATTTCTTTAGTATACAGTTTTGTATCTATTTGACCATTCTGTACTGTCAACTCAACATCCAAATATTGGACTGTGGTGTTATGTATCTCCGCCGTGAATTCTATCAACTCATGGGCAGCATTCAGATGCAGAATGAAAGAATTAAGTTCTTCTCTGGTGCCGGTCCACAGCACGTCGTCCACAAATCTTAACCAAGTATGCAAATGAATGCTGTGCTCATGCGTTGAGAGACATCTATACTCTAATGCTGCCATAAAGATGTTCGCAATACTGGGGGCCACTGGGGACCCCATTGAAACGCCTTGCGTTTGTAAGAAAAATTCTTCACCAAATCTGAAATAATTTTTTGTTAATATAATCTCCAGAAGTGACAGTAAAAAGCCTATTGTGAAATTGTCTATTGTTACAATTTCACATAATTTCTCACGTACTATTTCCAAGGTTTCAGGGCATGGTATATTAGTATATAAGCTCTTGATGTCAAGAGTACCGACAAAAGTCACGTCTCTGACATCAAGAGCTTCCAGTCGGACCAAGAGATCAGTAGTATCTTTGAGACATCGGGGTAACTTTTTAACCATTTCTTGTAGATACTGATCCACATACGATGCAGGGGCATAGAACAAGGAATCCGTTCCAGATATTATAGGACGACCCGGAGGATGGTCCAGCCGCTTATGAATTTTGGGAAGTAGATATAGGACAGGGATCCTAGGGTTTTGGTTTACTAGCATGGAACAGACTTCCTTGTCTATGATCCCCTGGTCGTATGCTTCACTCACCAAAGCAACTAATTCATCCATGAAATTTTCTGTGGGATCTACAGACAACTTCTTGTAAACCATTACATCTGCAAGTTGGGTTAGGGCTTCCTGTAGGTAGTCTGATCGGTCCAATATAACCGTGGCCCCGCCTTTATCGGCCTTTTTTATTATAATGTTTTTATCATTTTTCAAAGAGAACAACGCTTTACGTTCTTCCACGGTTATATTGGAGCGACCTAGACCACCCACAGTATCCCAATCCGCCATGACCTCTTCCACAACAACTTTCTCAAAATTATTCAACAGTGTGCTCTCAACCACTGGATCAAAGTTAGACTTATTTTTGCATTTCTTAGGGATCTTAATGCTAGTATATTTTTTACTTCTTTCAGTGCACATAAAATACATTTTTAGGCGCATAGCACGACATCTTGTAAAAGTCAATCATAAAGTCAAATTTCGTCATAGATTGTGTAGGAACAAAACCCAACCCCTTGTTCAACACGCTAGATTCAGCTCGGGTTAATGTACGAGATGACAAATTTACAACTAGCTCACCACCTTCTTCTTTGTTGTCACTGCCGGTGTTTTCGGCACCTTCTCATTAATATTCCTTACTGCGATGGTACTTTGGTTAGAAGACGCACTGTCTGAAATGGAATCTCTCATGGGCCGCTGGATGGGGCGTCGTCCTCTTCTCTCTGGAGCCGGCCAGGGATTTGGCATGAACATCTGAAACTCCTGAATCCTGCGCACTGTGGCGATTTATTTTGTTATATTTTTGTATAAGAAGATTTGTTATATCGCATAAGAAAAAAGAGAAAAAAAAAGTAAAGTAAGGAAATTTCTGAAGAAATAAGTGTCCTGATTACTTTATTTTTACTGTTGGATTGACCAAGGGGAAGCGACTTGGTGTAGGACTATGCACACACAGTGCGATTAGGCACATGATTTTCCAGTTTCCATATTGACATGATGGCATCACACATCCATGATGCGAATCTCCCGTTCCACCACATCCCAAAGATGCTCTATTGGATTGAGATCTGGTGACTGTGGAGGCCATTGGAGTACAGTGAACTCATTGTCATGTTCAAGCAGAAATCGAGACTCATCAGACCAGGCAACGTTTTTCCAATCTTCTACTGTCCAATTTTGATGAGCTTGTGCAAATTGTAGCCTCAGTTTCCTGTTCTTAGCTGAGCGGAGTGGCACCCGGTGTGGTCTTCTGCTGCTGTAGCCCATCTGCCTCAAAGTTGGAGGTACTGTGAGTTCAGAGATGCTCTTCTGCCTACCTTGGTTGTAACGGTTGGCTATTTGAGTCACTGTTGCCTTTCTATCAGCTCGGACCAGTCTGCCCATTCTCCTCTGACCTCTGGCATCAACAAGGCATTTCCGCCCACAGAACGGCCGCTCACTGGATGGTTTTTCTTTTTCGGACCATTCTCTGTAAACCCTAGAGATGGTTGTGCGTGAAAATCCCAGTAGACCAGCCCTTCTGGCACCAACAACCATGCCACGTTCAAAGGCCTCAAATCACCTTTCTTCCCCATACTGATGCTCGGTTTGAACTGCAGGAGATTGTCTTGACCATGTCTACATGCCTAAATGCACTGAGTTGCCGCCATGTGATTGGCTGATTAGAAATTAAGTGGTAACGTGCAGTTGGACAGGTGTACCTAAGAAAGTGGCCGGTGAGTGTATACACACGTGTGTGTATGTATATATATATATATATATATATATATATATATATATATATATATATATATATAGTATAAAAGTAACCAAATATCCAAAGCAAAATAAAAATAACCAAACTCACAACAATTTATTTGTTTATTTATATATAATAACAACAATCAACAAAAACTATAAACCTCCACCTCCCCAATCCCTCTATACCTGCAAATATACCATTATAATACAATACAACCCTCCCCCCCCCCCCCCCGTTGAATAGCGGCTGCAGCGAGTGGGGGACGAGGAGCAAACGAGCGCTCGTTTGCTCCTCTTAACGACCCGTGGAATAGGGGCTTAAGAATAAAGTTCAGCGGTCCCTAACGCCCAGGTCATTGAACGTTCCATAGGTCCACTCAGCATAGGAAAGGGCAGCCAGCCGATGGAAGCGCCCGCCCTTTGATATACCTCTATATTAAAAGGACAATGAAGCAGGAAGTGATCCATGTTCTCCAACGCTCCCCCACACTCTTCCAGGGGACACCCCTTCTTGTCAGAGTTCCTGTACTTCAAGTTGTCCTTCACATATAGCCTACCATGGAAGCTGCGCCAGGTCAAATCCCAAAACTTTAGGGGGATCCTAGGTGAATTTAAGAGACAACCCAATCCCTTGACACCCACTTGGGCAATCCTTGCGAAGAGACAAAAATGGAGACATCATCGGTGTATGCCACTACCCTCAAGGCAGAATCCGGCACCGCCAGGTCCATCCTCACCCCCGCCAACCATCCACCATCTGTCCTTCAGAGGGAGGGGGTCGATGGTGAAAGCATAAAGCAGAGGGCTTAAAAAACAGCCAAGACGCACACCAGACTCCACCCTAAAAGGACGGCCCACCCAACCATTCACCAACGGAAAAGTCTCAGCCCCTGCATACAATGTTTTCAGCCAATCCACAAAACAAAACCCCCCAAGCCCCCGGTATTTCAAAAGAGTAGACCAGAGGTACTTGTGATCAACCCGATCAAAAGCCTTCGCTTGGTCCAAGGACAGTAGAAACCCCTTCCAGTGACCAGCCCTGTCTTGCTCCACGGCCTCGCGGACACCGAGCACAGCACTAAAATTGCTACAACCGGGAACAGAGCAGTGCTGAGACCTCAAAAGGAGCTGGGGTGCAAATTTCACCAACCTGTTGAATAGCACTTTTGCCAGGATCTTTCTGTCCACATTAAGAAGCGCTATGGGACGCCAATTCTCAATGTGGGACGGGTCTTTACTAGAGATGAGCGAACCAGGTTCGGGTTCGAGACGATCCGCACCCGAACGTTCAGTATTTGATTAGCGGGGGCTGCTGAACTTGGATAAAGCTCTAAGGTTGTCTGGAAAACATGGATACAGCCAATGACTATATCCATGATTTCCACATAGCCTTAGGGCTTTATCCAAGTTTAGCAGCCACCGCTAATCAAATGCCAAAAGTTCGGGTTCGGATCGACTCCAGCATGCTCCAGGTTCACTCATCTCTAGTCTTTACCCTTTGACAGGATGATCAGAGCCGACCTCCTCATCGACCTCGGCAGAGTGCCCGAGGAGAGACACTCATTTATTACCTCAGTCAAGAGGGGAACCAAAATGTCCT
Organism: Dendropsophus ebraccatus; assembly: GCA_027789725.1. Taxonomy (NCBI): domain Eukaryota; kingdom Metazoa; phylum Chordata; class Amphibia; order Anura; family Hylidae; genus Dendropsophus; species Dendropsophus ebraccatus. Next base: position 19,109,978 of record JAQFWZ010000034.1, on the reverse strand, counting down.
TAAAGGTCTTAAAAAATTCGGACGTTAAGCCATCCGGCCCTGGTGACTTTTTGAGGGCGAGCCTCTCAATTGCCAGCCTAACTTCCTCTTCTCTGATCTTCTCTGTCAAAACATTAAGAGAGGGGTCTACTTCTGGCTGGGAAATGGCATCAGCCAGGAAAGCAGACGTCCTGCCTCGATCGAGATCCCTCTTCCCCAAGAGATGCGAGCAGAAGGCTCTGATGATCCCTGATCTGGACTTGTTCAGAGATCCTGTACTATCGACCAGGCCTGACACAAACTTACAATCCACTGACATCTTACAGCTTTGACAAGGGTCGGGCGAGCGGTACTTCCCGAAATCCCTCTCGAAAACCAAAGATGTGTGTCTATCGTACTGGCATGTCTTCAGCAAAGACTTCACTCTGGAGATCTCCTCTCTGTCACCTCCATTCGAGACAAGGACCTCGAGTTTCCTCCTTAGTGCCTGATATAGGCGATCCCTATTCATACTACTAAGGTTCAAGGTCTGGCGGAAGAATTTCGCCGCCCGTTTTTTTAACATCTCCCACCACTCTGACTTAGTGCTGCATAAGTCCAGCAATGGTACCTGGCTCTGCAGAAACTCCTCAAAGGATTGTCTGATTTCCTCGACTTCCAGGAGAGACGAATTCAGCTTCCACAATCCCCTTCCCATCCTGGGGGTCTCTGAAACATTCAAAGAAAACATAATCAAACAGTGATCGGAGAATTCTACCTCCACCACCTGTAAAGGTGAAGAGACAGCCTCCTCCTTAACAAAAAACCTATCTATCCTAGACCTGACCTCTCTACCCCTAAAATAGGTGAACCCACTGTGGTCTGGAGTATGTCGGATGTGGACATCCACCAGACGAGTCTCACTGGCTATGCTGTTCAGAGCGGCGCTATCATAACCTAGCCGATCTCTGGAGCCTCCTCTATCTCGGGACCTTGTTACAGCATTAAAGTTCCCTCCAAAGATGACCTGCCGGCTAGTAAAAAGTAGAGGCTTAATCCTCATAAAGAGACTTTTGCGGTCCCATTTAGTTTGTGGACCGTAGATGTTTATGAGGCGCAGTTCTTGTCCCTTCATGAGGACGTCTAATACCAGACATCTCCCCATTTCTAGCTCGATTACGCGTCTGCATTCAACCTGTGCGGTATTAAAAAGAACCGCCACCCCGCTATACGGCTCGGCCGCAAGAGACCAGTGAGAGGGGCCATGCCTCCACTCACGCTTCGCCTTATGTATAGTTGCTAGATCTGTAAGTCTGGTCTCTTGCAAAAAGAAAATGTCGGCCTGTATTCGACCGAGAAAATTAAAGGCCATAAATCTTGCCGTATCTGACTTTATGCTGGCGACGTTAATACTCGCCAGAGTCAACGGGGAGGGTGCCGCCATCATGGGTGATCAAGCTTGACAGCCCTCTTTTTCCCTCCCCCTTCCTTGTGCTTAATGTCTTCATCAGACTTTTTTTTTCCTTCCCCCTTTTCAAGCACACGGACACATCCATATTTACAGAGCGTGTTCCCTCCTCCACACAAGTCACACTCTGCACCCCACATGGTCCCGAGACAGGTCCTCCCCCCGTTACCTGAGAGGAAGACCTGACACCTCTCAGAGACCTCACTTCAGACACCGGCACCGACTCCCCAGCCCCCTCATCAGAGGAGGAAATATCCCTGAGGGCCCGGTACCGGTTAGGGCAGCCTACCAGAGGGGAGCCAGTAGGTTCTTCCGCTGGTATCTGGACAAGGGTGAGGGGAACGGAATGATCCCACTCAAGGGAAGAAGACTCCTTCTTCTTCACCCTCTTTCTCTTTTTTCTGGCACCCGATCTTCTCTTATTCTCTAGCCACTGTTTGCTTTCCTCATCCAGACTCTCTGCGGGAGAGGAGGTTGCAGTAGTGGCCCTCTCCTCCTCCTCCTCTCTATCCAGTCTCCTGGACTCCTCCTCCAACTCACTGTCCCTCAGGTCCTCAGCAATCTCCACCACCTCAGGCTCAGGTACAGGGACCTCCTCAGCTGCCACCTGAGGTGCCCCCTCCCTTTGCCTCTGGCGTGTCTCCATACGCTTCAGCTTGGATGGTGTTAATTTTCTCTTCCCTGGACCAGTAGCCTCCCTGCCTCTGCTGGTACCCTCTCCGGTAGGGTCAGCCTCACGGCTAACCCCAGACGAAGTTTGGACCGCATTGGCAAAGGAGACCGGACAGCGGCTGAAAGGGTGACCGAGATCACCACACAGGTTGCAACGAATGTCCCCACAGGCTGCGGCAAGATGTCCTATCCCTCCACACAGGGCGCATTTCTGCACCTTACATTGTGCACTAAAGTGTGTCGGGTCACCGCACCTATGGCAGACCTTCGGCTGCCCCTGGTAGAAGACCAGAATCCTGTCCCTCCCCAAGAAAGTGGAAGAGGGAATGTGGGTGACAGAATTACCTGAAACCTTCAACTTGACTATGAAGGTCCAGGCCCCCGACCAGATACCAAACTCATCCCTGTTCTTCTGGGGAATGTTGACCACCTCTCCGTAACGCCCAATCCAGGTCATGATGTCTATGCAAGAAAGAGATTCGTTACATGTTAATACCGTCACTTTCTTGATGTTGTTCTAACGAGAGACTGCTTGGACAGCAAAGTCTCTCCATTCGGGTTCTATCTTTGCCAGCTCGTACAGAGACCAAAAAAGCTCAAGCCCTTCAGCCCGGACGAAGCTGACATCGAAAATCGGGGAACCATGAGGATGTATCAGGGCAAAGATGTCATTAGCCCTGAAATCCATCTTGAGGAGGAGCTCCACTACTTTAGTTCTATTAGGACAGGGATCATTGCCCCTCCACCTAAGACGGACCACATTCCTCCTGGCCACCCCGGACCCGGCTGTGGGGAGTGACCATGACTCCTCCCCGCTCCTTTGCTCTCGGAAGGCGGCTAAGCCATGCCTCTCTATCCAGAAAGACAGCTCTACCTCTCTACCCTCTACAGTGATAGATCTATCCCCCCTTCGCAAGGCCTCCAAGAAGCGCCTTTGGGTGTCACTATTCCCAGGACCAGGGGGTGCAGCTCTCTCGTACAGCCTACGTGCCCCGGCAGCAACACTCGCTCAGCTCCTCACCGCTGCTGCCGGGGGTTCAGACATACCAACCACACCAGCATCTCTCTCCACAGGAACCATGCATCCATCCCCTCCACTCATCCTCCGATCCCCAACATCCATCCTCTCATCATCTTCCCCATCCTCCCTCGCTCCCTCTCCACCATTCACACCACCATTCAGTCCTGGACCAGAAGGCACAGACAGGGTAATGCAAGGAGTGACCTCAGCTTCCCCGGGGGAACCTGGCAAGTCTCCGTCCGCTGCTGTAACAGCATTAGGCTTCAACTTCTCGCCAGGAACCCCCTCCACCTCACCGGTCACATGACTCGTCGCCATCTTTACAGCAGTAGTTAGTCTCGATGCTTTCACAATCCCACCATCAGCAGCATGTTTAGTCTCTTGCATGGTCCCAGTACGTGTGGGAACAGTCTCTTTGAGGTTTTTGATTGCCTTAGCGGCAGCATTTGCCGGTCCAGCTGTGGCCGGTTTTATTATTCCTGCCGAGGTGCCACCTGTCCCAGCAGCAGACACTGTTCCTCCACTAGAAACCGCCACAGGTGACACCCCGACAGCAGACCCCACCGCAGAGCCTGCATTACCGCCCGGCACCCCGTGGCACCCCTCACCTGCACCCTTGCTCCTAATCTCTGACACAGGGTCCACAGCCTTAACCTTGTCCGATTTGCTGTGGCCCCCCGATGCCAGAGACATGCAGCCTCCCGCTGGGCCGCCAACCTTCCCAACAATGTCCGGCTTCACAGCCGTAATCGCCCTGACACTCTTACTGCTACCACAAGCCGAAACAGCATCATGTGATGTTACTGAGGGAACCTTCATACTCTGCCCACCGCTCATCCCCTGCTGAGAGCCCACCACAGGGCACCTACTAGGTGGAGCTGGGGAAAGGGGGGCATTAGATGTCGACTCACCCCTTTCTGGTCCAACCGCCCGCACCGGAGATTCCATCTGTACGATGGCCGCCATCAGGTCCCCTCCTGGGTCGCTGCCGTCACCGTCTGGGCCTCTGGGTCCTGGAGCTGAGGGCTGTCCGGGGCAGATCCCACTCTGGAACCCCTGGGTGACATCAGGAGCCTCAGTCTCCTCCGCTCTCTCCATGTAGTCACTCTGGCTTAACCCTTTATTCAACTGGTCAAACCTGGGCTGGTTCAGCAGCTTCTCCTGGAAGGGCCCGCTGTTCCTCTGAATGTCCATGTTTTTCTTTTCCAGTAAATTAATTTCCGATTTTATTCTCATTATCAGCTTGTTGGCCTCCGTGCGCTTCCGTCCTGACGTGTTGGTCACCTGGACTCGGGCGCATCGCAGCTCAGCACGCAGTTTGCACAGTTCTTTGCCATTCAGTTCATAGCTCTTAAGAAAATAGGCAATTCTGGATCCATAAACGTCAGTCGTCTCCTCAGGGCTCCTCACACCCCAGTCCTTCACCTCCAGCACAGCCTCCCGGCTGTAGCTAGAAACCAGAGGGGGGCAGAGGCAGCATCACTGCGACCCCCGCCAGATCTCCAAACCCCCTCCGAATAGGCCAGTTGCTGTGCACCATCCGTCCCCGCCGGCCTACCCCGGGAAACAGAGGCCTGGGACTCGCCTTCCTCCTGCATCCCAAAGCCCACTCCCCCCAGGCAGAAGGGAGCAGGCCTCAGGCACCAGACTCAGAGCGATCCCAGCAGCAGAGAGCTCCACCTGCACCGCCACACCTGACCAGGAGAGGAATCAGCTGTCACCTCCCCCCCCCCCAGCCTGACATGGCTGATACCAGAGAGTAATAGATTGTATATACCTGTCCTACAGTCACCCCTCCCCCCAGCCTGACATGGCTGATACCAGAGAGTAATAGATTGTATATACCTGTCCTACAGTCACCTCCCCCCCCCAGCCTGACATGGCTGATACCAGAGAGTAATAGATTGTATATACCTGTCCTACACCCCCCCCAGCCTGACATGGCTGATACCAGAGAGTAATAGATTGTATATACCTGTCCTACAGTCACCTCCCCCCCCCCCCCAGCCTGACATGGCTGATACCAGAGAGTAATAGATTGTATATACCCGTCCTACACCTCCCCCCCCCCCAGCCTGACATGGCTGATACCAGAGAGTAATAGATTGTATATACCTGTCCTACAGTTACTCACCCCCCCTTCCCCCCAGCCTGACATGGCTGATACCAGAGAGTAATAGATTGTATATACCTGTCCTACAGTCACCCCCCTCCCCCAGCCTGACATGGCTGATACCAGAGAGTAATAGATTGTATATACCTGTCCTACACCCCCCCCCCCCAGCCTGACATGGCTGATACCAGAGAGTAATAGATTGTATATACCTGTCCTACAGTCACCTCCCCCCAGCCTGACATGGCTGATACCAGAGAGTAATAGATTGTATATACCTGTCCTACAGTCACCTCCCCCCCAGCCTGACATGGCTGATACCAGAGAGAGTAATAGATTGTATATACCTGTCCTACCCCCCCCCCCCCCAGCCTGACATGGCTGATACCAGAGAGTAATAGATTGTATATACCTGTCCTACAGTCACCTCCCCCCAGCCTGACATGGCTGATACCAGAGAGTAATAGATTGTATATACCTGTCCTACACCCCCCCCCCCCCAGCCTGACATGGCTGATACCAGAGAGTAATAGATTGTATATACCTGTCCTACAGTCACCTCCCCCCCCCCCCCAGCCTGACATGGCTGATACCAGAGAGTAATAGATTGTATATACCTGTTCTACAGTCACCTCCCCCCCAGCCTGACATGGCTGATACCAGAGAGTAATAGATTGTATATACCTGTCCTACAGTCACCTCCCCCCAGCCTGACATGGCTGATACCAGAGAGTAATAGATTGTATATACCCGTCCTACACCTCCCCCCCCCCCCAGCCTGACATGGCTGATACCAGAGAGTAATAGATTGTATATACCTGTCCTACAGTCACCTCCCCCCAGCCTGACATGGCTGATACCAGAGAGTAATAGATTGTATATACCTGTCCTACAGTCACCTCCCCCCAGCCTGACATGGCTGATACCAGAGAGTAATAGATTGTATATACCCGTCCTACAGTCACCTCCCCCCAGCCTGACATGGCTGATACCAGAGAGTAATAGATTGTATATACCTGTCCTACACCCCCCCCCAGCCTGACATGGCTGATACCAGAGAGTAATAGATTGTATATACCTGTCCTACACCTCCCCCCCCCAGCCTGACATGGCTGATACCAGAGAGCAATAGATTGTATATACCTGTCCTCCCCCCCCCCCAGCCTGACATGGCTGATACCAGAGAGTAATAGATTGTATATACCTGTCCTACAGTCACCTCCCCCCCCCCCCCAGCCTGACATGGCTGATACCAGAGAGTAATAGATTGTATATACCCGTCCTACAGTCACCTCCCCCCAGCCTGACATGGCTGATACCAGAGAGTAATAGATTGTATATACCCGTCCTACACCTCCCCCCCCCCCAGCCTGACATGGCTGATACCAGAGAGTAATAGATTGTATATACCTGTCCTACAGTCACCTCCCCCCCCCCCCAGCCTGACATGGCTGATACCAGAGAGTGATAGATTGTATATACCTGTCCTACAGTCACCTCCCCCCCCCCAGCCTGACATGGCTGATACCAGAGAGTGATAGATTGTATATACCTGTCCTACAGTCACCTCCCCCCCCCCCAGCCTGACATGGCTGATACCAGAGAGTAATAGATTATAGTATCTGGATGTACAGTTAGTTTCTGGGCTCAGCATCCTCTGTTGCCCCCTGAAGAATAATGATGTAAGCAGAGAGTGCTGGCGGTCTCACTGCACTTGTTGCGCCATCCGCTGGATCTCTCTGGAGTCTCATTAGACAGAAGGGAATTTGCTTGGTGAATATTGGCATTCTACTTTCATCGATGATCGGAATTGTTCTCTGAATTCCACAAATGTTCAGTTCCCATCATGGTGGACGAGGCCCAGCCGGGGGGGGGGACGGGGGGGGGGGGGGGGTCTGGGGGTTAGGGTTACCCATTCACAGCCGAATGGGAAAGCAGATAATACTACTAATGTGTAATGTATGGGGATGTCCTTTACATAGTAGTAACATGAAGCTGTAGAGAGGTTATCTGTGGGGTTACATAGGACTGCAGGTGACATCTACTACATTATCTGTACTCAGAGATATCACTGTGTTATCTGTGGGGTTACATAGGACTGCAGGTGACATCTACTACATTATCTGTACTCAGAGATATCACTGTGTTATCTGTGGGGTTACATAGGACTGCAGGGGACATCTACTACATTATCTGTACTCAGAGATATCACTGTGTTATCTGTGGGGTTACATAGGACTGCAGGTGTCATCTACTACATTATCTGTACTCAGAAATAACACTGTTATCTGTGGGGTTACATAGGACTGCAGGTGACATCTACTACATTATCTGTACTCAGAGATATCACTGTGTTATCTGTGGGGTTACATAGGACTGCAGGTGACATCTACTACATTATCTGTACTCAGAGATATCACTGTGTTATCTGTGCTGTTACATAGGACTGCAGGTGACACCTACTACATTATCTGTACTCAGAGATATCACTGTGTTATCTGTGGAGTTACATAGGACTGCAGGTGACATCTACTACATTATCTGTACTCAGAGATATCACTGTGTTATCTGTGCTGTTACATAGGACTGCAGGTGACTATTACATTATCTGTACTCAGAGATATCACTGTGTTATCTGTGGTGTTACATAGGACCGCAGGTGACATCTACTACATTATCTGTACTCAGCGATATCACTGTGTTATCTGTGGGGTTACATAGGACTGCAGGTGACTACTACATTATCTGTACTCAGAGATATCACTGTGTTATCTGTGCTGCTACATAGGACTGCAGGTGACAGCTACTACATTATCTGTACTCAGAGATATTACTGTGTTATCTGTGCTGTTACATAGGACTGCAGGTGACTACTACATTATCTGTACTCAGACATATCACTGTGTTATCTGTGCTGTTACATAGGACTGCAGGTGACTACTACATTATCTGTACTCATAGATATCACTGTGTTATCTGTGGTGTTACATAGGACTGCAGGTGACTACTACATTATCTGTACTCAGAGATATCACTGTGTTATCTGTGGTGTTACATAGGACTGCAGGTGACCTCTACTACATTATTTGTACTGAGATATCACTGTGTTATCTGTGGTGTTACATAGGACTGCAGGTGACTATTACATTATCTGTACTCAGAGATATCACTGTGTTATCTGTGTTACCTAGGACTGCAGGTGACTACTACATTATCTGTACTCAGACATATCACTGTGTTATCTGTGGTGTTACATAGGACTGCAGGTGACTACTACATTATCTGTACTCAGATATCACTGTGTTATCTGTGCTGTTACATAGGACTGCAGGTGACATCTATTATATTATCTGTACTCAGATATCACTGTGTTATCTGTGCTGTTACATAGGACTGCAGGTGACATCTATTATATTATCTGTACTCAGAGATATCACTGTTATCTGTGGTGTTACATAGGACTGCAGGTGACATCTATTATATTATCTGTACTCAGAGATATCACTGTGTTATCTGTGCTGTTACATAGGACTGCAGGTGACATCTACTAAATTAACTGTACTCAGAGATATCACTGTGTTATCTGTGCTGTTACATAGGACTGCAGGTGACAGCTACTACATTATCTGTACTCAGAGATATCACTGTGTTATCTGTGGTGTTACATAGGACTGCAGGTGACTATTACATTATCTGTACTCAGAGATATCACTGTGTTATCTGTGGTGTTACATAGGACTGCAGGTGAGTACTACATTATCTGTACTCAGAGATATCACTGTGTTATCTGTGGTGTTACATAGGACTGCAGGTGACATCTACATTATCTGTACTCAGAGATATCACTGTGTTATCTGTGGGGTTACATAGGACTGCAGGTGACAGCTACTACATTATCTGTACTCAGAGATATCACTGTGTTATCTGTGGTGTTACATAGGACTGCAGGTGACATATACATTATCTGTACTCAGAGATATCACTGTGTTATCTGTGGGGTTACATAGGACTGCAGGTGACTACTACATTATCTGTACTCAGAGATATCACTGTGTTATCTGTGGTGTTACATAGGACTGCAGGTGACATCTACATTATCTGTACTCAGAGATATCACTGTGTTATCTGTGGGGTTACATAGGACTGCAGGTGACAGCTACTACATTATCTGTACTCAGAGATATCACTGTGTTATCTGTGGTGTTACATAGGACTGCAGGTGACAGCTACTACATTATCTGTACTCAAGAGATATTACTGTGTTATCTGTGGTGTTACATAGGACTGCAGGTGACACCTACTACATTATCTGTACTCAGAGATATCACTGTGTTATCTGTGGTGTTACATAGGACTGCAGGTGACATCTACTACATTATCTGTACTCAGAGATATCACTGCGTTATCTGTGGTGTTACATAGGACTGCAGGTGACAGTTACTACATTATCTGTACTCAGAGATATCACTGTGTTATCTGTGGTGTTACATAGGACTGCAGGTGACATCTACTAAATTATCTGTACTCAGAGATATCACTGTGTTATCTGTGGTGTTACATAGGACTGCAGGTGACTACTACATTATCTGTACTCAGAGATACCACTGTGTTATCTGTGCTGTTACATAGGACTGCAGGTGACAGCTACTACATTATCCGTACTCAGAGATATCACTGTGTTATCTGTGGTGTTACATAGGACTGCAGGTGACAGCTACTACATTATCTGTACTCAAGAGATATTACTGTGTTATCTGTGGTGTTACATAGGACTGCAGGTGACAGCTACTACATTATCCGTACTCAGAGATATCACTGTGTTATCTGTGGTGTTACATAGGACTGCAGATATCATTCTGTGGGCGTGGTGTTCATTGATCACATGACACCAGAGGTTTCCGTCTTGGCGTTTATTACGTCTCGCACGTTTTCCACGTTCATCTCTTCTTCATTGGATCAGTCATAGTGCAATCTACTGACCAGGAAACATTGAGTGACGTGTGTGCAGAGGGTCGGCCATCTGTACAGTATCACACATGGGGGGCCGCCGCCGCCGCCCTTCGCCCCATTTACCACAGTTTCACCTATTCATTAAAAAATGACACGTAAAAAACCCAAAAAGGATCAATATTTACATATATATATAAAAGTGGTAAATCCCGGGGGTCTGTGCCCCGCCCCCTCCTATCAGTCCTGGGGGGGCAGAGGTCTAAGCCCCTCCCACCCCATCAGTCCTAGGGTTAGTGTCGCTCCGGTAAGTAACAGCTCGGACGTCGCAGGATCCGTCCTGGATGTCACCGTTCAGTTCTTCTTATGGAGAAACTTCATCTTGTTTCCTGAAGAGAAAGAAAATGGTCAGGGAAAGGGGGGGCACTATGGGAAAGCATTATATATGTTACAGGAGGAAGAAGGGAAAGGGGGGGCACTATGGGAAACCTTTATATATGTTACAGGAGGAAGAAGGGAAAGGGGGGGCACTATGGGAAACCTTTATATATGTTACAGGAGGAAGAAGGGAAAGGGGGGGCACTATGGGAAACCTTTATATATGTTACAGGAGGAAGAAGGGAAAGGGGGGCACTATGGGAAACCTTTATGTATGTTACAGGAGGAAGAAGGGAAAGGGGGGGCACTATGGGAAACCTTTATATATGTTACAGGAGGAAGAAGGGAAAGGGGGGGGGGCACTATGGGAAACCTTTATATATGTTACAGGAGGAAGAAGGGAAAGGGGGGGCACTATGGGAAACCTTTATATATGTTACAGGAGGAAGAAGGGAAAGGGGGGGGCACTATGGGAAACCTTTATATATGTTACAGGAGGAAGAAGGGAAAGGGGGGGCACTATGGGAAACCTTTATATATGTTACAGGAGGAAGAAGGGAAAGGGAGGACATGATGGAAACCTTTATATATGTTACAGGAGGAAGGAGGGAAAGGGGGGGGCACTATGGGAAACCTTTATATATGTTATAGGAGGAAGAAGGGAAAGGGAGGACATGATGGAAACCTTTATATATGTTACAGGAGGAAGGAGGGAAAGGGGGGACATGATGGAAAGCTTTATATATGTTACAGGAGGAAGAAGGGAAAGGGGGGACATGATGGAAACCTTTATATATGTTACAGGAGGAGGAAGGGAAAGGGAGGACACTATGGGAAACCTTTATATATGTTACAGGAGGAAGAAGGGAAAGGGGGGGGCACTATGGGAAACCTTTATATATGTTACAGGAGGAAGAAGGGAAAGGGGGGGGCACTATGGGAAACCTTTATATATGTTACAGGAGGAAGAAGGGAAAGGGAGGGCACTATGGGAAACCTTTATATATGTTACAGGAGGAAGAAGGGAAAGGGGGGGCACTATGGGAAACCTTTATATATGTTACAGGAGGAAGAAGGGAAAGGGGGGGGGGGCACTATGGGAAACCTTTATATATGTTACAGGAGGAAGAAGGGAAAGGGGGGGGACTATGGGAAACCTTTATATATGTTACAGGAGGAAGAAGGGAAAGGGGGGGCACTATGGGAAACCTTTATATATGTTACAGAAGGAAGAAGGGAAAGGGGGGGGGGCACTATGGGAAACCTTTATATATGTTACAGGAGGAAGAAGGGAAAGGGGGGGCACTATGGGAAACCTTTATATATGTTACAGGAGGAAGAAGGGAAAGGGGGGCACTATGGGAAACCTTTATATATGTTACAGGAGGAAGAATGGAAAGGGGGGCACTATGGGAAACCTTTATATATGTTACAGGAGGAAGAAGGGAAAGGGGGGGCACTATGGGAAACCTTTATATATGTTACAGGAGGAAGAATGGAAAGGGGGGCACTATGGGAAACCTTTATATATGTTACAGGAGGAAGAAGGGAAAGGGGGGGCACTATGGGAAACCTTTATATATGTTACAGGAGGAAGAAGGGAAAGGGGGGGGCACTATGGGAAACCTTTATATATGTTACAGGAGGAAGAAGGGAAAGGGGGGGCACTATGGGAAACCTTTATATATGTTACAGGAGGAAGAAGGGAAAGGGAGGACATGATGGAAACCTTTATATATTTTACAGGAGGAAGAAGGGAAAGGAGGAACATGATGGAAACCTTTATATATGTTACAGGAGGAAGAAGGGAAAGGGGGGGCACTATGGGAAACCTTTATATATGTTACAGGAGGAAGAAGGGAAAGGAGGGGCATGATGGAAACCTTTATATATATTACAGGAGGGAAGAAGGGAAAGGGAGGACATGATGGAAACCTTTATATATGTTACAGGAGGGAAGAAGGGAAAGGGAGGACATGATGGAAACCTTTATATATGTTACAGGAGGGAAGAAGAGAAAGGGAGGACAGTATGGGAAACCTTTATATATGATACAGGAGGAAGAAGGGAAAGGGGGGACATGATGGAAACCATTATATATGTTACAGGAGGAAGAAGGGAAAGGGGGGACACTATAGGAAACCATTATATATGTTACAGGAGGAAGAAGGGAAAGGGGGGCACTATGGGAAACCATTATATATGTTACAGGAGGAAGAAGGGAAAGGGAGGACATGATGGAAACCATTATATATGTTACAGGAGGAAGAAGGGAAAGGGAGGACATGATGGAAACCATTATATATGTTACAGGGGGAAGAAGGGAAAGGGGGGACATGATGGAAACCTTTATATATGTTACAGGAGGAAGAAGGGAAAGGGAGGACACTGGGAAACCTTTATATATGTTACAGGAGGAAGAAGGGAAAGGGGGGCACTATGGGAAACCATTATATATGTTCCATGAGGAAGAAGGGAAAGGGGGGCACTATGGGAAACCATTATATATGTTACAGGAGGAAGAAGGGAAAGGAGGGACATGATGGAAACCTTTATATATGTTACAGGAGGAAGAAGGGAAAGGGAGGACATGATGGAAACCTTTATACATGTTACAGGAGGAAGAAGGGAAAGGAGGACATGATGGAAACCTTTATACATGTTACAGGAGGAAGAAGGGAAAGGAGGGACATGATGGAAACCTTTATACATGTTACAGGAGGAAGAAGGGAAAGGAGGACATGATGGAAACCTTTATACATGTTACAGGAGGAAGAAGGGAAAGGGCGGACATGATGGAAACCTTTATATATGTTACAGGAGGAAGAAGGGAAAGGGAGGACATGATGGAAACCTTTATATATGTTACAGGAGGAAGAAGGGAAAGGGAGGACATGATGGAAACCTTTATACATGTTACAGGAGGAAGAAGGGAAAGGGCGGACATGATGGAAACCTTTATATATGTTACAGGAGGAAGAAGGGAAAGGGAGGACATGATGAAAACTTTATATATGTTACAGGAGGAAGAAGGGAAAGGAGGGGCACTATGGGAAAGCATTATATATGTTACAGGAGGAAGAAGGGAAAGGGAGGACACTATGGGAAACCTTTATATATGTTACAGGAGGAAGAAGGGAAATCTACAATAACAGAATGTCACCTTATCGGCCGGCAATCTTCTATGTTTCTATATTACTCTCTGGTATCAGCCATCTCCTGGTTATGGATCTGTCAGCAGTGTGAGTGATGCCCCCAGTATATACAGTGTATTACTCTCTGGTATCAGCCATCTCCTGGTTATGGATATGTCAGCAGTGTGAGTGATGCCCCCAGTATATACAGTGTATTACTCTCTGGTATCAGCCATCTCCTGGTTATGGATATGTCAGCAGTGTGAGTGATGCCCCCAGTATATACAGTGTATTACTCTCTGGTATCAGCCATCTCCTGGTTATGGATCTGTCAGCAGTGTGAGTGATGCCCCCAGTATATACAGTGTATTACTCTCTGGTATCAGCCATCTCCTGGTTATGGATCTGTCAGCAGTGTGAGTGATGCCCCCAGTATATACAGTGTATTACTCTCTGGTATCAGCCATCTCCTGGTTATGGATATGTCAGCAGTGTGAGTGATGCCCCCAGTATATACAGTGTATTACTCTCTGGTATCAGCCATCTCCTGGTTATGGATCTGTCAGCAGTGTGAGTGATGCCCCCAGTATATACAGTCTATTACTCTCTGGTATCAGCCATCTCCTGGTTATGGATCTGTCAGCAGTGTGAGTGATGCTATATACTGACCCAGGCCCCTCCAGAACTTGTTGACGCCGCTCTGCTCGTGCTCCGGCAGCTCTTCTAGATACTGCTCCACTCTCTGCTCAAACAGACCTGCAGGAGAAGACAGACCACCATGATGTGTGATTGATGCATGATGTGTGAGGTTATGTGTGATGGGTTGGTTGTGGTGGGTGATGTGATGTGTGTGATGTGTTGGGTGTGATGACTTGAGTGATGTGTATTGGTTGTGATAGGTTGGGTGATGTGTGTGATGTGATGGGTGCGATGGGTTGGGTGTGATGTGTGTTGGGTGTGATGTGTGTTGGGTGTGATTAGTTGGGTGATGTGTGTGATAGATGATGTGATGTGTGCGATGGGTGATGTGATCAGTTGGGTGATGTTTATGGGTTGTCTTGGGTGTGATGAGTTGGGTGATGTGTGATGGATTGGGTGATGTGTGATGGGTGTGATAGATGATGTGATGTGTGTGATGTGATGGGTGCGATGGGTTGGGTGTGATGTGATGGGTGCGATGGATGATGTGATGAGTTGGGTGATGTGTATGGGTTGTCTTGGGTGTGATGAGTTGGGTGATGTGTGATGGATTGGGTGATGTGTGATGGGTGTGATAGATGATGTGATGTGTGTGATGTGATGGGTGCGATGGGTTGGGTGTGATGTGATGGGTGCGATGGATGATGTGATGAGTTGGGTGATGTGTATGGGTTGTCTTGGGTGTGATGAGTTGGGTGATGGGTGTGTTGGATTGGGTGGTGTGTGATGGGTGTGATGAGTTGGGTGATGTGTGATGAGTTGGGTGGTGTGTGTTGGTTGTGATGGATGTGTTGGGTGTCACTCAGGATCTGGGACACGGATTGTTTATGCTGGGGTTGCGGCTCCGTTCATCACTCACCTTTGGCGCGACATTTGCGCAGCTCCCGGTCCTGGATGAATCCAGCGAACATCTGAGACTCCATGAAAACCTCCAGGAAGCGGCGGACGCTCTTAGAGGCCACAGACTTGCGGAAGGCGTCTCTCTGGAAGACCCGCTGCCCCCGCTCATTCTGTACCAGGAAGAGGGAGTAATGGCCGATGGTCTCCACAAAGAAGCGGATGAAGACCTCCGAAACCAGACCGCTCAGTGTGTTATACTCTGCGAGAGAGAGAGAGACCGCTCAGTGTGTTATACTCTGCGAGAGAGAGACCGCTCAGTGTGTTATACTCTGCGAGAGAGAGAGAGACCGCTCAGTGTGTTATACTCTGCGAGAGAGAGAGAGACCGCTCAGTGTGTTATACTCTGCGAGAGAGAGAGAGAGACCGCTCAGTGTGTTATACTCTGCGAGAGAGAGAGACCACTCAGCGTGTTATACTCTGCGAGAGAGAGAGAGAGAGACCGCTCAGTGTGTTATACTCTGCGAGAGAGAGAGAGACCGCTCAGTGTGTTATACTCTGCGAGAGAGAGAGACCGCTCAGTGTGTTATACTCTGCGAGAGAGAGAGAGACCGCTCAGTGTGTTATACTCTGCGAGAGAGAGAGAGACCGCTCAGTGTGTTATACTCTGCGAGAGAGAGAGAGAGACCGCTCAGTGTGTTATACTCTGCGAGAGAGAGAGAGACCGCTCAGTGTGTTATACTCTGCGAGAGAGAGAGAGACCGCTCAGTGTGTTATACTCTGCGAGAGAGAGAGAGACCGCTCAGTGTTATACTCTGCGAGAGAGAGACCGCTCAGTGTGTTATACTCTGCGAGAGAGAGAGAGACCGCTCAGTGTGTTATACTCTGCGAGAGAGAGAGAGACCGCTCAGTGTGTTATACTCTGCGAGAGAGAGAGAGACCGCTCAGTGTGTTATACTCTGCGAGAGAGAGAGAGACCGCTCAGTGTGTTATACTCTGCGAGAGAGAGACCGCTCAGTGTGTTATACTCTGCGAGAGAGAGAGAGACCGCTCAGTGTGTTATACTCTGCGAGAGAGAGAGAGAGACCGCTCAGTGTGTTATACTCTGCGAGAGAGAGAGAGACCGCTCAGTGTGTTATACTCTGCGAGAGAGAGAGAGACCGCTCAGTGTGTTATACTCTGCGAGAGAGAGAGAGAGACCGCTCAGTGTGTTATACTCTGCGAGAGAGAGAGAGACCGCTCAGTGTGTTATACTCTGCGAGAGAGAGAGACCGCTCAGTGTGTTATACTCTGCGAGAGAGAGAGAGACCGCTCAGTGTGTTATACTCTGCGAGAGAGAGAGAGAGACCGCTCAGTGTGTTATACTCTGCGAGAGAGAGAGAGAGACCGCTCAGTGTGTTATACTCTGCGAGAGAGAGAGAGACCGCTCAGTGTGTTATACTCTGCGAGAGAGAGAGACCGCTCAGTGTGTTATACTCTGCGAGAGAGAGAGAGACCGCTCAGTGTGTTATACTCTGCGAGAGAGAGAGAGACCGCTCAGTGTGTTATACTCTGCGAGAGAGAGACCGCTCAGTGTGTTATACTCTGCGAGAGAGAGAGAGAGACCGCTCAGTGTGTTATACTCTGCGAGAGAGAGAGAGACCGCTCAGTGTGTTATACTCTGCGAGAGATAGAGAGACCGCTCAGTGTGTTATACTCTGCGAGAGAGAGAGAGACCGCTCAGTGTGTTATACTCTGCGAGAGAGAGAGACCGCTCAGTGTGTTATACTCTGCGAGAGAGAGAGAGACCGCTCAGTGTGTTATACTCTGCGAGAGAGAGAGAGACCGCTCAGTGTGTTATACTCTGCGAGAGAGAGAGAGACCGCTCTGTGTGTTATACTCTGCGAGAGAGAGAGAGACCGCTCAGTGTGTTATACTCTGCGAGAGAGAGAGAGAGACGCTCAGTGTGTTATACTCTGCGAGAGAGAGACCGCTCAGTGTGTTATACTCTGCGAGAGAGAGAGAGACCGCTCAGTGTGTTATACTCTGCGAGAGAGAGAGAGACCGCTCAGTGTGTTATACTCTGCGAGAGAGAGAGAGACCGCTCAGTGTGTTATACTCTGCGAGGAGAGAGAGACCGCTCAGTGTGTTATACTCTGCGAGAGAGAGACCGCTCAGTGTGTTATACTCTGCGAGAGAGAGAGAGAGACCGCTCAGTGTGTTATACTCTGCGAGAGAGAGAGAGACCGCTCAGTGTGTTATACTCTGCGAGAGAGAGAGAGAGAGACCGCTCAGTGTGTTATACTCTGCGAGAGAGAGAGACCGCTCAGTGTGTTATACTCTGCGAGAGAGAGAGACCGCTCAGTGTGTTATACTCTGCGAGAGAGAGACCGCTCAGTGTGTTATACTCTGCGAGAGAGAGAGACCGCTCAGTGTGTTATACTCTGCGAGAGAGACCGCTCAGTGTGTTATACTCTGCGAGAGAGAGAGAGACCGCTCAGTTGTGTTATACTCTGCGAGAGAGAGAGAGACCGCTCAGTGTGTTATACTCTGCGAGAGAAGAGAGACCGCTCAGTGTGTTATACTCTGCGAGAGAGAGAGAGACCGCTCAGTGTGTTATACTCTGCGAGAGAGAGAGAGACCGCTCAGTGTGTTATACTCTGCGAGAGAGAGAGAGACCGCTCAGTGTGTTATACTCTGCGAGAGAGAGACCGCTCAGTGTGTTATACTCTGCGAGAGAGAGAGAGACCGCTCAGTGTGTTATACTCTGCGAGAGAGAGAGAGACCGCTCAGTGTGTTATACTCTGCGAGAGAGAGACCGCTCAGTGTGTTATACTCTGCGAGAGAGAGAGACCGCTCAGTGTGTTATACTCTGCGAGAGAGAGAGAGACCGCTCAGTGTGTTATACTCTGCGAGAGAGACCGCTCAGTGTGTTATACTCTGCGAGAGAGAGAGAGACCGCTCAGTGTGTTATACTCTGCGAGAGAGAGACCGCTCAGTGTGTTATACTCTGCGAGAGAGAGAGAGACCGCTCAGTGTGTTATACTCTGCGAGAGAGAGAGAGACCGCTCAGTGTGTTATACTCTGCGAGAGAGAGACCGCTCAGTGTGTTATACTCTGCGAGAGAGAGAGACCGCTCAGTGTGTTATACTCTGCGAGAGAGAGAGAGAGACCGCTCAGTGTGTTATACTCTGCGAGAGAGACCGCTCAGTGTGTTATACTCTGCGAGAGAGAGAGAGACCGCTCAGTGTGTTATACTCTGCGAGAGATAGAGAGACCGCTCAGTGTGTTATACTCTGCGAGAGAGAGACCGCTCAGTGTGTTATACTCTGCGAGAGAGAGAGAGACCGCTCAGTGTGTTATACTCTGCGAGAGAGAGAGAGACCGGCTCAGTGTGTTATACTCTGCGAGAGAGAGAGAGACCGCTCAGTGTGTTATACTCTGCGAGAGAGAGACCGCTCAGTGTGTTATACTCTGCGAGAGAGAGACCGCTCAGTGTGTTATACTCTGCGAGAGAGAGACCGCTCAGTGTGTTATACTCTGCGAGAGAGAGAGAGACCGCTCAGTGTGTTATACTCTGCGAGAGAGACCGCTCAGTGTGTTATACTCTGCGAGAGAGAGAGAGACCGCTCAGTGTGTTATACTCTGCGAGAGAGAGACCGCTCAGTGTTATACTCTGCGAGAGAGAGACCGCTCAGTGTTATACTCTGCGAGAGAGAGAGACCGCTCAGTGTGTTATACTCTGCGAGAGAGAGAGACCGCTCAGTGTGTTATACTCTGCGAGAGAGAGAGACCGCTCAGTGTGTTATACTCTGCGAGAGAGAGAGACCGCTCAGTGTGTTATACTCTGCGAGAGAGAGAGAGACCGCTCAGTGTGTTATACTCTGCGAAAGAGAGACCGCTCAGTGTGTTATACTCTGCGAGAGAGAGAGAGAGAGACCGCTCAGTGTGTTATACTCTGCGAGAGAGAGAGACCGCTCAGTGTGTTATACTCTGCGAGAGAGAGAGACCGCCCAGTGTGTTATACTCTGCGAGAGAGAGAGACCGCTCAGTGTGTTATACTCTGCGAGAGAGAGACCGCTCAGTGTGTTATACTCTGCGAGAGAGAGAGACCGCTCAGTGTGTTATACTCTGCGAGAGAGAGAGAGACCGCTCAGTGTGTTATACTCTGCGAGAGAGAGAGACCGCTCAGTGTGTTATACTCTGCGAAAGAGAGACCGCTCAGTGTGTTATACTCTGCGAGAGAGAGAGAGAGAGACCGCTCAGTGTGTTATACTCTGCGAGAGAGAGAGACCGCTCAGTGTGTTATACTCTGCGAGAGAGAGAGACCGCTCAGTGTGTTATACTCTGCGAGAGAGAGAGACCACATGTGCTCGTGCAGTGGAGGCTCGTGCAGTGGAGGCTCGTGCAGTGGAGACGCGTGCAGTGGAGACGTGTGCAGTGGAGACGCGTTCAGTGGAGGCGCGTGCAGTGCAGGCGCGTGCAGTGGAGACGTGTGCAGTGGAGGCGCGTGCAGTGGAGACGCGTTCAGTGGAGGCGCGTGCAGTGGAGGCGCGTGCAGTGGAGGCGCGTGCAGTGGAGGCTCGTGCAGTGGAGACGCGTGCAGTGGAGGCGCGTGCAGTGGAGACGCGTGCAGTGGAGGCGCGTGCAGTGGAGGCGCGTGCAGTGGAGGCGCGTGCAGTGGAGGCGCGTGCAGTGGAGGCGCGTGCAGTGGAGGCGCGTGCAGTGGAGGCGCGTGCAGTGGAGGCGCGTGCAGTGGAGACGCGTGCAGGCTCGTGCAGTGGAGGCTCGTGCAGTGGAGGCTCGTGCAGTGGAGGCTCGTGCAGTGGAGGCTCGTGCAGTGGAGGCTCGTGCAGTGGAGGCGCGTGCAGTGGAGACGCGTGCAGTGGAGACGCGTGCAGTGGAGGCTCGTGCAGTGGAGACGCGTGCAGTGGAGGCGCGTGCAGTGGAGACGCGTGCAGTGGAGACGCGTGCAGTGGAGACGCGTGCAGTGGAGACGCGTGCAGTGGAGGCGCGTGCAGTGGAGGCGCGTGCAGTGGAGACGCGTGCAGTGGAGGCGCGTGCAGTGGAGACGTGTGTGTTATCAGCTTCCTACTCTTTGCGGCTCAGAATCACAGACACAATCACGGTAACATCGCCCCTCCCCCGGATCTCTGAGACAACTGTAGCAATAAAGAGTTGGTTCTTTTTTTAAAGCTTTAAAGGGGCAGTCCGGGGAGCAGAAGCTGGAGACCACCTGTAAGAGTCCCGTCCCCCCGGCTGTCACCTTCATCAGTGTCGCTGTCCGAGTCCTGACCGATCAGCTCTCCCTTCCTCTCCAGCGCCTGCTCCAGAGCCGCCTGCAGCTTCCGGGGTAACAGAGCGTCCTCATCATCCATCTGCCCAGGAGAGAGAAAACGGCCATCACTGCACAGCTGAGATACCGGCCCCCCGTGATACACACAGCTGAGATACCGCCCCCCCCCCCAGGATACACACAGCTGAGATACCGCCCCCCCGTGATACACACAGCTAAGATACCAGCCCCCCATGATACACACAGCTCTGATACCAGACCCTTGTAACATACACAGCTGAGATACTGGCGCCCCATGACACATGCTGCCCACTTCACAGCTGAGAAACCTTCTCCCTCATGAACTCTCACCTGTCTGAGAAACCGATCGGAGCCGAGATCCACCATCAGCGCCTGTGAAGAGGAAGGGGAGTCACACGTCAGGTGTCTCCAGAGTCCAGGGTCCACCCCATTCCCCCAATAATCAGAGCCTGGGGTCCACCCCATCCCCCCAACAATCAGAGCCTGGGGTCCACTCCATCCCCCCAACTATCAGAGTCCGGGGTCCGCCCCATCCCTTCAACAATCAGAGTCCGGGGTCTGCCCCATCCCCCCAACAATCAGAGCCTGGGGTCCACCCCATCCCCCCAACAATCAGAGCCTGGGGTCCACCCCATCCCCCCAACAATCAGAGCCTGGGGTCCACTCCATCCCCCCAACTATCAGAGTCCGGGGTCCGCCCCATCCCTTCAACAATCAGAGTCCGGGGTCCACTCCATCCCCCCAACTATCAGAGTCCGGGGTCCGCCCCATCCCCCCAACTATCAGAGTCCGGGGTCCACCCCATCCCCCCAACTATCAGAGTCCGAGGTTCACCACATCCCCCCAACTATCAGGGCCTGGGGTCCACAGTGGTTCTTTGAGGCCACCCCCTCCCGCCAATCACAAGCATTGATTGCTAGAGATGAGCGAATAGTATTCGATGGAATACTGCACTATTCAAAAGATTCCAGTTTGATTGAATATGTGATCAAATATTTGAATCTAAATTAACTTTATTAAAACAGCTAAACAATTATTTAGCTGTTTTAATAAAGTTTCCTCCTCCCTGGGAAAGCAGGGAAGTAGTATTACAGGGATCGGTATTACCGGGGTTAGCGATCCCCAGCAATAATGCGGATTCCGGAAATAGTTAATTAATTTAATTAATAAAAAGTTTCGTTCTAAAAAAGTTATTTTCGTTGTTCAATAGTTTAATTAAAACAAATCCATGCTTGTGCAATTAAATATACTGTTAATAAAAAATAAATATATAAATAAAATTAATATATATTAATATATAAATAAAATATTATATATATATTATTAAAAATATTAAATATTATATATATTATTTATATATATTTAATATATTAATATATAAATTATTAATATATAAATATATATATATATATATATATATATATATTTCCAATATATTTAATTGCTAAAGTATGTATTCATTTTAATTAAGCTATTGAACAACGAATATAACTATTAGAATGAAAATGTGTTTTATTAATATTAACTATTACAGGAAGCTCTATTGCCGGCAATACCTATTACCGGTAATACAGCTGAATATAATAATTAATACTTTACTTAAATTAAAACAGCAGATGTTTCTTCTAATGATGCTATTTTTTATCACAATAGCAACATTAGAAGAAACATTTAGATTTTCTATGTCCGCTCAGCCAATCAGCTGGAGCCGTCACACTGAGCTCAGTGTGCCGGGGACCGGAGAAGAGAGAAGAAAGAAGAGAGAAGATAGAAGACATCGGAGGGTGGGTAGAAGCTCCCCCCCCCCCCTGCACAACACCCATCCCAGCCAGGAAGGGGGGTCACTTAATCCCTTCCTTGTTGGTATGGGTGCAGTCTGGCCCCCAAGGGGTTAAGTGGGGACCCTTACTTAACTCCCCCTGGGGGCCAGATTTTTTAGTATGGCACCCAAAGGGTTTAGGGGGATGCAATGGGTGCCTTGGGTGCCACACTGTAAGCAGCTCTGTAAAGATGCTGCATACTGTAAGGTGCACAACACCGCTCACAATGATGGGTGTTGTGCTCCTGTTTGTGTGTTTCCCCCTTTTTGATTTTCAGATATCGGTATCCTGTGGATTACGTCAGATTCGGTGGACTACGTGTGTCGTGTGTTTATTTCTTTACTATATAGACTTCGTAGTGGAAGCCATCTAATAGACAGAATCCATTACTAAGTCAGGGCCTAGTGTTAGCCGGTATAAAATGGCTAACACTAACCCCCCATTATTAGCCCAGTACCCAATGCCACCAGGGGTACTGGGAAGAGCCAGTGGTCTCCTGGACTGGGCGGCAGCAGGCTGGTAATATTAAGGCCGGGGAGGGCCAAATCAAATGGCCCTTCCCACCCTGGTGTTACCAGGCTGCTGTTGCTTGTTTTTTAACCAGGCTGGATATGAAAATAGGGGGAACCCTACGCGTTTTTTTTAAGTAAAAATAAATAAACGCATAGGGTCCCCCCTATTTACATAACCAGCCGAGTTAAAAACCAAGCAACAGCAGCCTGGTAACACCAGAGTGGGAAGAGCCATTGGTTTAGGCCCTCCCCAGCCTAAATATTACCAGTCTGCAGCCGCCCAGTCCAGGAGCACCAATTTTGACGCTCCGGGACCACTGGCACCCGGCTCTTCCAAGTACCCCTGGTGGCATTGGGCACTGGGGTAATAATGGGGGGGTTAGTGTTAGCCATTTTATACCGGCTAACACTAGGCCCCGACTTAGTAATGGATTCCGTCTATTAGACGGCTTCCACTACTAAGTCTATAAAGTAAAGAAATAAAGACACGACACAAGTGAAAAATATTTTTTATTCAAATAAAAACACCCCCAAAAATCCCAAAAACCACTGGTCATCGACATAGTCCACCGAATCCGCCGTAATCCACAGGATACCGATATCTGATAAAAAAAAAGGGAGAAACACACAAACAGGAGCACAACACCCATCATTGTGTGCAGTGTTGTGCACCTTACAGTATGCAGCATCTTTACAGCTCGCTGCTTACAGTGTGGCACCCAAGGAGTTAAGGGAGGATGCATTGCATCCCCCTTAACCCTTTGGGTGCCATATCTGCTATCTTCTTTCTTCTGTCTTTGCCAGTCCCCGGCACACTGAGCTTAGTGTGACGGGACCGGCTCTTTATACGTCCGCTCAGCCAATCAGCTGGCCGGACATATAAATCTAAATGTTTCTTCTAATGTTGCTATTGTGATAAAAAAAAAATAGCATCATTAGAAGAAACATTAGCTGTTTTAATTAAAGTAAAGTATTAATTAGTACATTGAGCTTTTTTATCGGCAATATGTATTACCGGCAATAATACAGCTTCCTGTAATAGTTAATATTTAATTAATAAAACACATTTTCGTTCTAATAAAGTTATTATCGTTGTTCAATAGCTTAATTAAACGAATACATACTTTTGCAATTAAATATACTGTAAATAAATATACATATTTATTTATATATTTATTTTTTTATTAACAGTATATTTAATTGCAAAAGCATGGATTCGTTTAATTATGCTATTGAACAACGAAAATAACTTTATTAGAACGAAAATGTGTTTTATTAATTAAATATTAACTATTACAGGGATCTGCATTATTGCTGGGGATCGCTAACCCCGGTAATACCGATCCCTGTAATACTGCTTCCCTGCTTTCCCAGATGCATCCAGAGGTGTTTGCATCACTTTCTATCGATGTCTTGGACTTGGTGACCTCCGATTCGTCGAATCTTGATTTCCAGGTCCCAAGGATTTTTCTCCCATAGACTTTAATGGGATTCGATATTCGATCGAATAGTCAAATATCGGGAGCTATTCGAATCGAATCCAATCGAATTGAATATTTCACTATTCGCTCATCTCTATTGATTGCCTATAGATGGGGGGTCCAGACCCCTGAAGACACATAGATACAATGTATCCCAGCAGCACAGGCTGACATGGCTCTGCACAGCAGAGGGTCTGGTGCTGTAGCGTCACCTCACCTCCTCCACCGGCAGCTCTTTCAGTTTCGGCAGCGAGTTGGAAAGCAAGCCCACCAGGAAGGGCGTGGGGCAGCAGACGATGTCGATCATGGAGGACGGCAGGACGGGGATGAAGGTGTGTTGCCAGGAGAATGGGTAGAGAAGAGCGACCACGGCATGAGAGCAGCTGGACAGAGTGCTGAGGAGAGAGGAGACACACGGACATATAGCGGACAGCAGAGGAGGCTGGTGCTCTCTGTTATCAGCCATCTCACAGGGGATTACCTCCACAGCAGCACTATGGTATCTATACATTATACTTCTATAGAGCGATTATTAGTCAGTCAGGGAGTGCCTAACATTCATCTGTAGGTGGCAGCAAAGCACAAGGGAAAAACATGAAGTGCGGATGATGCTCTGCCCCTTGTGGATGGATGAGGAGTTACACCCCTGTACACTATATAGGAACTGAACTGTTACCAGTCAGATGTGTACAGAGAATGACCCCCACCCCGGACTGCCAGGCCCCGCCATATGGTGCCATCTACCTACTGCTGCCCACTGCCCCCATACCAGCACAGACTCCTCCATGACACCCACCATGCTGCGGATGAGGCAGTGCAGGGACGGGTCTGGGGCGGCAACATTTCAGGCCTTCGGTTCCCACGCTTCATGTCTGGATATAACAAGTGACCCCACTGACCTGGGTGGGAATGGACGCCCAGCGCTATACGTCCAGCCTGGAGATATCACTGATATATATATATAGTGCTGGAGGTGCTGGAAACATACAGGCTTACAAAAACATAACAGCTTGCTTTCAGAAACAGCGCCACTCTTGTCCCCAGTTTGTGTGCAGTATTGCAGCTCAGTTCCACTGAAATTAATAGAGCTGAATTATGGTCCCACATATAACCTGAGGACATGTGGGTCGGCCATGTTTTCTTAAAGGGGTACTCCAGTGAAAATACTTTTTGTTCAAATAAACTGGTTTCAGAAAGTTATACAGATTTGTAATTTTCTTCTATTTAAATCTCTAGTCTTCCAGTGCTTATCAGCTGCTGTATGTCCTGCAGGAAGTGGTGTATTCTCTCCAGTCTGAGACAGTGCTCTCTGCTGCCACCTCTGTCCATGTCAGAAGCTGTCCACAGTAGGAGAGGTTTTCTATGGGGATTTGTTGCTGCTCTGGACAGTTCCTGACATGGACAGAGGTGGCAGCAGAGAGCACTGTGTCAGACTGCAGACACCACTTCCTGTAGGACATACAGCAGCTGATAAGTACTGGAAGAACAGAGATTTATAAATAGAAGCAAATTACAAATATATATCACTTTTTGAAATCAGTTTATTTGAAAGAAAAATATTTTTGCTGGAGTACCCCTTTAATCTAACAATGTCTGTACTGGGAATGGCCCTGGTGTGAGGGACAGACATGGTGCTCAGCTAGTAACTTCGCTATGGTGAGGAGTATATACAAATGTGACATCACCACTCTATTCCCTCCCTATATATGACATCACCACTCTACCCCCTCCCTATATATGACATCACCACTCTACCCCTTCCCTATATATGACATCACCACTCTACCCCCTCCCTATATATGACATCACAACTCTACCCCCTCCCTATATGACATCACCACTCTACCCCCTCCCTATATATGACATCACCACTCTACCCCCTCCCTATATATGACATCACCACTCTACCCCCTCCCTATATATGACTTCACCACTCTACCCCCTCCCTATATATGACATCACCACTCTAGCCCCTCCCTATATATGACATCACCACTCTACCCCCTCCCTATATATGACATCACCACTCTACCCCCTCCCTATATATGACATCACCACTCTACCCCCTCCCTATATATGACATCACCACTCTACCCCTTCCCTATATATATATGACATCACCACTCTAGCCCCTCCCTATATATGACATCACCACTCTAGCCCCTCCCTATATATGACATCACCACATAACTCTGCCCCTATATGTAACATCACCAGTGCCCTGCACCATTATATGACATCACCACACTAGTCCTTTCCCATTGGTGTTATCACACTTTACTTCTTTTAGTTGTCACATGACCACAGTGCAGCCAGGGCATGCTGAGGGCTGTAGTGTCACACCGGCAGGGTGCAGACAGTCCAGCACTATATACAGCTATATACAACCCTCACCTCAGTTTCTCTGCTACAAATATGACTCTTCTCTCTAGCAGCAGCGAGGCAAAAATCCGGATTATCTGACGGACGCTGAGACATCGGAAGAGACATTCAAAGTCCACGTGTTCCAGCCGTGAATCCATCGGTCTCCGCAGCTCGATGACCTAAGGGGACAGGAACTGTATGTAGACCAAGAAAACGTAGAGGGGACCCTACAGATACTACAGATGTCTACAGGCTTCTACAGACACTACAGGCGTCTACAGACACTACAGGCGTCTACAGGCATCTACAGACACTACAGCCTTCTACAGACACTACAGGCGTCTACAGACACTACAGGCGTCTACAGACACTACAGGCGTCTACAGACACTACAGACGTCTACAGGCACTACGGGCGTCTACAGGCACTACGGGCGTCTACAGGCACTACGGGCGTCTACAGGCACTACGGGCGTCTACAGGCACTACGGGCGTCTACAGACACTACGGGCGTCTACAGACACTACGGGCGTCTACAGACACTACGGGCGTCTACAGACACTACGGGCGTCTACAGACACTACGGGCGTCTACAGACACTACGGGCGTCTACAGACACTACGGGCGTCTACAGACACTACGGGCGTCTACAGACACTACGGGCGTCTACAGACACTACAGGCGTCTACAGACACTACAGGCGTCTACAGACACTACAGGCGTCTACAGACACTACAGACGTCTACAGATACTACAGGCGTCTACAGACGTCTACAGATACTACAGGCGTCTACAGACACTACAGGAGTCTACAGAAACTACAGGAGTCTACAGACACTACAGGCGTCTACAGATACTACAGGCATCTACAGATACTACAGGCGTCTACAGACACTACAGGCGTCTACAGACACTACAGGCGTCTACAGGCACTACAGATGTCTACAGGCACTACGGGCGTCTACAGGCACTACGGGCGTCTACAGGCACTACGGGCGTCTACAGGCACTACGGGCGTCTACAGACACTACGGGCGTCTACAGGCACTACGGGCGTCTACAGGCACTACGGGCGTCTACAGACACTACGGGCGTCTACAGACACTACGGGCGTCTACAGACACTACGGGCGTCTACAGACACTACGGGCGTCTACAGACACTACGGGCGTCTACAGACACTACGGGCTTCCACATATACTACAGGCTTCTACAGATACTACAGGCTTCCACATATACTATAGGCATCTACAGATACTACAGGCGTCTACAGACACTACAGGCTTCCACATATACTACAGGCTTCCACATATACTACAGGCGTCTACAGATACTACAGACGTCTACAGATACTACAGGCTTCTACAGACACTACAGGCTTCCACATATACTACAGGCTTCCACATATACTACAGGCTTCTACAGATACTACAGGCTTCCACATATACTACAGGCTTCCACATATACTACAGGCTTCTACAGATACTACAGGCTTCCACATATACTATAGGCATCTACAGATACTACAGGCGTCTACAGACACTACAGGCTTCTACAAATATTACAGGCTTCTACAGACACTACAGGCTTCCACATATACTATAGGCATCTACAGATACTACAGACACTACAGGCTTCCACATATACTACAGGCTTCCACATATACTACAGGCTTCTACAGACACTACAGGCTTCCACATATACTACAGGCGTCTACAGATACTACAGGTGTGAACAGACACTACAGGCTTCCACATACTGTATACTACAGACATTTACAGATACAAAATCAGGCGTCTACAGATACTACAGGCTTCCACATATATTACAGGCTTCCACATATACTACAGGCGTCTACAGATACTACAGGCTTCTACAGACACTACAGGCTTCTACAGACACTACAGGCGTCTACAGACACTACAGGCTTCTACAGACACTACAGGCTTCTACAGACACTACAGGCTTCTACAGACACTACAGGCGTCTACAGACACTACAGGCTTCTACAGATACTACAGGCTTCTACAGATACTACAGGCGTCTACAGACACTACAGGCTTTCACATATACTACAGGCATCTACAGACACTACAGACACTACAGGCGTCTACAGACACTACAGGCTTCTACAAATATTACAGGCTTCTACAGACACTACAGGCTTCCACATATACTATAGGCATCTACAGATACTACAGACACTACAGGCTTCCACATATACTACAGGCTTCCACATATACTACAGGCTTCTACAGATACTACAGGCTTCCACATATACTACAGGCTTCTACAGACACTACAGGCTTCCACATATACTACAGGCTTCCACATATACTACAGGCTTCTACAGATACTACAGGCTTCCACATATACTACAGGCTTCTACAGACACTACAGGCTTCCACATATACTACAGGCTTCCACATATACTACAGGCTTCTACAGATACTACAGGCTTCCACATATACTACAGGCTTCTACAGACACTACAGGCTTCCACATATACTACAGGCGTCTACAGACACTACAGGCTTCCACATATACTACAGGTGTCAACAGACACTACAGGCTTCCACATACTGTATACTACAGACATCTACAGATACAAAATCAGGCGTCTACAGATACTACAGGCTTCCACATATACTACAGGCTTCCACATATACTTCAGGCTTCCACAGATACTACAGACGTCTACAGATACTACAGGCTTCCACATATACTACAGGCGTCTACAGATACTACAGGCTTCCACATATACTATAGGCGTCTACAGACACTACAGGCGTCTGCAGACACTACAGGCGTCTACAGACACTACAGGCTTCCACAGACACTACAGGCTTCCACAGACACTACAGGCTTTCACATATACTACAGGCATCTACAGACACTACAGGCTTCTACAGACACTACAGGCTTCCACATATACTACAGGCTTCTACAGACACTACAGGCTTCCACATATACTACAGGCATCTACAGATACTACAGGTGTCAATAGACACTACAGGCTTCCACATACTGTATACTACAGACATCTACAGATACAAAATCAGGCGTCTACAGATACTACAGGCTTCCACATATACTACAGGCTTCCACAGATACTACAGACGTCTACAGATACTACAGGCTTCCACATATACTACAGGCGTCTACAGATACTACAGACACTACAGGCTTCCACATATACTATAGGCGTCTACAGACACTACAGGCGTCTACAGACACTACAGGCTTCCACATATACTACAGGCTTCTACAGATACTACAGGTTTCCACATATACTACAGGCTTCTACAGATACTAAAGGCTTCCACATATGCTACAGGCGTCTACAGATACTACAGGTGTCAACAGACACTACAGGCTTCCACATACTGTATACTACAGACATCTACAGATACAAAATCATGCGTCTACAGATACTACAGGCTTTCACATATACTACAGGCTTCCACATATACTATAGGAGTCTACAGATACTACAGACGTCTACAAATACTACAGGCGTCTACGGTCACTACAAGCATCTACAGGCAGCTACAGAGATGACAGACAGGCATCTACAGATTTTACAAGTATCTATAGATATAACAGGCGTCTACAGATAATACATACGTCTACAGACATGACATCCAAAAGACATCTACAGGTACGACAACAGACGTCTACAGACACTACAGGTGTCTATAGACACAACAACAAGCGTCTACAGACACTACAGTCCCCTGCAAATACAACAACAGGTGTCTACAGACACTACAGGCATCTACAGGTACTACAGGCGTTTACAGGTACAACAACAGACGTCTACAGACACTGATTAAGAAACAATGTGCATCAGCTCACCAGTGTGTAGCAGTCCTTTGGTGCCCGGATCCACACCCGGCCAGTGCGTTCATAACATCCAAGAAAAAGTACTTGGTGTTCTTGCAATTCTTTTTATGAATTACAATAAAAGCTTCCTTTTTAGCAAGTGCCGGATCAAGTGCTTTTTCTTGGATGTCTACAGATCCAACTACAGACGTCTACAGATCCAACTACAGACGGCTACAGATACAACTACAGACGGCTACAGATACAACTACAGACGGCTATAGATACAACTACGGACGTCTACAGATCCAACTACAGACGGCTACAGATACAACGACAGACGGCTACAGATACAACAGGCGTCAGCAGATACAACTACAGACGTCTACAGATCCAACTACAGACATCTACAGATACAACTACAGACGTCCAGAGATATAACTACAGACGTCTACAGATACAACTACAGACATCTACAGATACAACTACAGACATCTACAGATACAACTACAGACATCTACAGATACAACTACAGACATCTACAGATACAACTACAGACGTCTACAGATACAACAGGCGTCTGCAGATACAACAGGCGTCTGCAGATACAACTACAGGCGTCTACAGATACAACTACAGACGTCCAGAGATATAACTACAGACGTCTACAGATACAACAGGCGTCAACAGACACAACAGCCATTTACAGATACAACAACAGCCGTCTATTTGACAACAGACGTCTACAGATTCAAGATGTCTCCGGTACCTCATTCCCTGCGCCCGGTAGGAATGTTTTTACTCGGATTGTTTTTCCAGGAGCCGGAAAGGGAGACTCCATCAGGCTCCTCATAAAGGGGTAGACCAGGGCGGCAGAGATCCCCCTCCTCCGCTCCACCTCATCCAGGATCTACAAGAAGAAAACGTTATTACAAAGAGCTGATCCTATGATAGAATACATAGGAAGTAGTAACAGGACCAGACCATCTGCGAGGAAAAGTCACTTGTCCCAGTACACAATGCATCAGAAGACCACCTGAGGTCTCCCCTTACCTTGGAGAAGAGGTCGAAGCATCCCAGTCGGCTGATCACACAGTACACCTCGGGGAGCCGGGGGCCCTTCCCACTGGGCTATGACGAAAGAGAAGGGGGAAACGTCAGTATAAAAGTTATGGACCTGGCCATAAAGGGGACACACCCGAGTCATACACATATAATAGAATGGATATGGCCCCGGGCTGCAGACCCTCACAGGGGAACACTTTGCTGATATTAGGCTGTTTGCAGCAGATCATGGCGGCCGTCT
This sequence comes from Dendropsophus ebraccatus, assembly GCA_027789725.1. NCBI lineage: Eukaryota > Metazoa > Chordata > Amphibia > Anura > Hylidae > Dendropsophus > Dendropsophus ebraccatus. The sequence continues at coordinate 19,078,150 of JAQFWZ010000034.1, read as the reverse complement.
TCCCTGTCATTATCATATTGTGGTGGCTCCACAGACTGTAATATGGGAACTCCAGGCTGTAATTTGGGTCCGGTCCCCGGTGCGCCGACACTAATACTTAACCACATACAATCAATGTTATACTGAGAGCAAGTTCATGGCTGTGTGTGGTCTGGAACACTCTGATACTCTAGCACCCTTTCAGCTCTGCTATATTCACTATGTATGAAATAGCTAGATTAGAGGTGAGAACGGTGGCTGAAGAAGTTGGCTGCCGCCCTAAGGAGTCCTGGAAAGCAAGGATACAACCATAGGCTGAAATGATGGGGGGGAGGGGCTGGACACTCTCATAGAGCGAGAGACAATGCCAGAACTGTTCTTGATTCTCTCTGTGATTCTCAGTAACACATTAGATAGATGTCATACGTATGGAGAGATCTGTGGATGTACCCCACATTGGGGAGATCCTGTGCTGGCAGACATTGAGGAGTGTAACATTATCCTTCCTACTCTGCACATTCTGGGTTTTCTTCTCTCTCTAAACAGTTAATACTCCCAACTCTACTCCAGCACAATGTGCTGCTGGATCTCTCTACTGTCTACACTTATACACAGCCCGTGTTATACCTCTTCCCCCAGTAGAGGGGGCTGTGGGTGCTCTCCTCTATCTACACTTATACACAGCCTGTGTTATACCCCTCCCCCAGTAGAGGCTGCTGTGGGTGCTCTCCTCTATCTACACTTATACACAGCTTGTGTTATACCCCTCCCCCAGTAGAGGGGGCTGTGGGTGCTCTCCTCTGTCTACACTTATACACAGCCTGTTTTATACCTCCTCCCCCGGTAGAGGCTGCTGTGGGTGCTCTCCTCTGTCTACACTTATACACAGCCTGTGTTATACCCCCTCCCCCAGTAGAGGCTGCTGTGGGTGCTCTCCTCTATCTACACTTATACACAGCCCGTGTTATACCTCCTCCCCCAGTAGAGGCTGCTGTGGGTGCTCTCCTTTATCTATACTTATACACAGCCTGTGTTATACCCCTCCCCCAGTAGAGTCTGCTGTGGGTGCTCTCCTCTATCTACACTTATACACAGCCTGTGTTATACCCCCTCCCCCAGTAGAGGCTGCTGTGGGTGCTCTCCTCTATCTACACTTATACACAGCCTGTGTTATACCCCTCCCCCAGTAGAGTCTGCTGTGGGTGCTCTCCTCTATCTACACTTATACACAGCCTGTGTTATACCCCCTCCCCCAGTAGAGGCTGCTGTGGGTGCTCTCCTCTATCTACACTTATACACAGCCTGTGTTATACCCCTCCCCCAGTAGAGGCTGCTGTGGGTGCTCTCCTCTATCTACACTTATACACAGCCCGTGTTATACCTCCTCCCCCAGTAGAGGGGGCTGTGGGTGCTCTCCTTTATCTACACTTATACACAGCCCGTGTTATACCCCTCCCCCAGTAGAGGCTGCTGTGGGTGCTCTCCTCTATCTACACTTATACACAGCCTGTTTTATACCCCTCCCCCAGTAGAGGCTGCTGTGGGTGCTCTCCTCTGTCTACACTTATACACAGCCTGTGTTATACTCCTCCCCCAGTAGAGGCTGCTGTGGGTGCTCTCCTCTATTTACACTTATACACAGCCTGTGTTATACCCCTCCCCCAGTAGAGTCTGCTGTGGGTGCTCTCCTTTATCTACACTTATACACAGCCCGTGTTATACCTCCTCCCCCAGTAGAGGCTGCTGTGGGTGCTCTCCTCTATCTACACTTATACACAGCCTGTGTTATCCCCCCTCCCCCAATAGAGGCTGCTGAGGGTGCTCTCCTCTATCTACACTTATACACAGCCTGTGTTATCCCCCCTCCCCCAGTAGAGGCTGCTGTGGGTGCTCTCCTTTATCTACACTTATACACAGCCCGTGTTATACCTCCTCCCCCGGTAGAGGCTGCTGTGGGTGCTCTCCTCTATCTACACTTATACACAGCCTGTGTTATCCCCCCTCCCCCAATAGAGGCTGCTGAGGGTGCTCTCCTCTATCTACACTTATACACAGCCTGTGTTATCCCCCCTCCCCCAGTAGAGGCTGCTGTGGGTGCTCTCCTCTATCTACACTAATATACAGCCTGTGTAATTCACCCTCTCTTCCCAGTAGAGGCTGCTGTGGGTGCTCTCCTCTATCTACACTAATATACAGCCTGTGTAATTCACCCTCTCTTCCCAGTAGAGTCTGCTGTGGGTGCTCTCCTCTATCTACACTTATACACAGCCTGTGTTATACCCCCTCCCCCAGTAGAGGCTACTGTGGGTGCTCTCCTCTATCTACACTAATATACAGCCTGTGTAATTCACCCTCTCTTCCCAGTAGAGGCTGCTGTGGGTGCTCTCCTCTATCTACACTTATACACAACTAAATAAATGGACACTTTCCCCTGACTCTGTTATGATCTGCCATGTCTATCCTCCTCTCCCCTGTTGAGAGAAAGAGTAGCAGGATCTGTCAGAAGCAGCAGGATAGCCATCCGGGTGGAGGAGTTACACAGTTTGTACAGCTGCAACATGGTAGGAAAATGTTAAACGAGGAGGATTTTGAAATTTTATTATAGCAAGTAAATAACATATTTTTAGCTTTTATTGCCCATAACCATACATTAGCCTGGGGGGAGAATTCCTGGATTCTGAATCTGTGGCGTTATTATCAGAATATATAGAGCTCACTCTCAGGTCTGGACCAAAGACCCCACTGTCCCTGTGATATGTGGGGCCCTGGTGCACATCATCCCCAGCACCTTCTACATCACTGATCAATCTCCTCAGGCTGAATGCAGAGAATTCCTGCCGGGATAATCTACCTGACAATGAGGACATGTGACACAGGAACAGGTGCAGATCCGGCCTTCCCGCCACATACAGGGGCTCCATCTCGTCTTTTGTCCATATTAGGTAGAGGAGACAGCCGGCCATGGTGATTAAATCAAGTATGTTGGATTTTGGTTAAACCCCATTGTGTCAAATCTGAAGGAATTCTGAATGCAGCCAGGGGTCCTGGAGAGACACCAGGAAAGAGCGCGGCTGCTGGCTGCCAGTAAAAGCATCACATTCCTGAGTCCTGGAGCCGTCCAGGAATAATATGTGCAGCGCGGAGCTGAGCAGAGAAGCCGCATCATCACACAGATCTCATAGATCACACAGATCACCGTGTCGCAGCTTCATGGACACTGGTGAATCTCCATCTGGGAGAATGGAAGGGTCGAGACGACTGATCGCAGCGACCGGTCCTTCCTCACACTCAGGAGGCTCCGCCCAAGATCGAAATACCCTAATTTCTGTAAGCAAAAGATTGGGGTATGAGTGAAGAATTTGCGCACTATGAAGGCGTCGTCACCGTATGGAGCTTAAGGTCATAGCTAAAAGATACAGACCTGTTATATGATCAAGTATCTTATCAGTACGCCACCATCTACTTCTATGGAACTCATGTCTATAATAATTAGAGGAGGAACTGAGTGCTGAAGGAGGAAGAGGGATGAGTGCTGGAGAAGGAGGAAGAGGGATGAGTGCTGGAGGAGGAGGAAGAGGGATGAGTGCTGGAGAAGGAGGAGAAGGGATGAGTGCTGAAGGAGGAGGAGGGATGAGTGCTGAAGAAGGAAGAGGGATGAGTGCTGGAGAAGGAGGAGAAGGGATGAGTGCTGGAGGAGGAGGAGGGATGAGTGCTGAAGAAGGAAGAGGGATGAGTGCTGGAGAAGGAGGAGAAGGGATGAGTGCTGGAGAAGGAACAGGGATGAGTGCTGGAGGAGGAGAAGGGATGAGTGCTGGAGAAGGAGGAGAAGGGATGAGTGCTGGAGAAGGAGGAGAAGGGATGAGTGCTGGAGAAGGAGGAAGAGGGATGAGTGCTGGAGAAGGAGGAAGAGGGATGAGTGCTGGAGAAGGAAGAGGGATCAGTGCTGGAGAAGGAGGAAGAGGGATGAGTGCTGGAGAAGGAGGAAGAGGGATGAGTGCTGGAGAAGGAGGAAGAGGGATGAGTGCTGAAGGAGGAGGAAGAGGGATCAGTGCTGGAGAAGGAGGAAGAGGGATGAGTGCTGGAGAAGGAGGAAGAGGGATGAGTGCTGGAGAAGGAGGAAGAGGGATGAGTGCTGAAGGAGGAGGAAGAGGGATGAGTGCTGGAGGAGGAGGAAGAGGGATGAGTGCTGGAGAAGGAAGAGGGATGAGTGCTGGAGAAGGAAGAGGGATGAGTGCTGGAGAAGGAGGAGAAGGGATGAGTGCTGGAGAAGGAGGAGGGATGAGTGCTGGAGAAGGAAGAGGGATGAGTGCTGGAGAAGGAAGAGGGATGAGTGCTGGAGAAGGAGGAAAAGGGATGAGTGCTGGAGGAGGAGGAAGAGGGATGAGTGCTGGAGGAGGAGGAAGAGGGATGAGTGCTGGAGAAGGAGGAAAAGGGATGAGTGCTGGAGAAAGAGGAGAAGGGATGAGTGCTGGAGGAGGAGGAAGAGGGATGAGTGCTGGAGGAGGAGGAAGAGGGATGAGTGCTGGAGGAGGAGGGATGAGTGCTGGAGAAGGAGGAGAAGGGATGAGTGCTGGAGAAGGAGGAGAAGGGATGAGTGCTGGAGAAGGAGGAGAAGGGATGAGTGCTGGAGAAGGAGGAAGAGGGATGAGTGCTGGAGAAGAAGGAAGAGGGATGAGTGCTGGAGAAGGAGGAAGAGGGATGAGTGCTGGAGAAGGAGGAAGAGGGATGAGTGCTGAAGGAGGAGGAAGAGGGATGAGTGCTGAAGGAGGAGGAAGAGGGATGAGTGCTGAAGGAGGAGGAAGAGGGATGAGTGCTGAAGGAGGAGGAAGAGGGATGAGTGCTGGAGAAGGAAGAGGGATGAGTGCTGGAGAAGGAGGAAGAGGGATGAGTGCTGGAGAAGGAGGAAGAGGGATGAGTGCTGAAGGAGGAGGAAGAGGGATGAGTGCTGGAGGAGGAGGAAGAGGGATGAGTGCTGGAGGAGGAGGAGGGATGAGTGCTGGAGGAGGAGGAGGGATGAGTGCTGGAGAAGGAACAGGGATGAGTGCTGGAGGAGGAGGAGGAGGGATGAGTGCTGGAGGAGGAGGAGGAGGGATGAGTGCTGGAGAAGGAGGAAGAGGGATGAGTGCTGGAGAAGGAGGAGAAGGGATGAGTGCTGGAGAAGGAGGAAGAGGGATGAGTGCTGGAGAAGGAGGAAGAGGGATGAGTGCTGGAGAAGGAGGAAGAGGGATGAGTGCTGGAGAAGGAGGAAGAGGGATGAGTGCTGGAGGAGGAGGAAGAGGGATGAGTGCTGGAGAAGGAGGAGAAGGGATGAGTGCTAGAGGAGGAGGGATGAGTGCTGGAGAAGGAAGAGGGATGAGTGCTGGAGAAGGAGGAGAAGGGATGAGTGCTGGAGAAGGAGGAGAAGGGATGAGTGCTGGAGAAGGGATGAGTGCTGGAGAAGGAGGAGAAGGGATGAGTGCTGGAGAAGGGATGAGTGCTGGAGAAGGAGGAGAAGGGATGAGTGCTGGAGAAGGAGGAAGAGGGATGAGTGCTGGAGAAGGAGGAAGAGGGATGAGTGCTGGAGAAGGAGGAAGAGGGATGAGTGCTGGAGAAGGAGGAAGAGGGATGAGTGCTGGAGGAGGGATGAGTGCTGGAGAAGGAAGAGGGATGAGTGCTGGAGAAGGAGGAGGAGGGATGAGTGCTGGAGGAGGAGGGATGAGTGCTGGAGAAGGAAGAGGGATGAGTGCTGGAGAAGGAGGAAAAGGGTTGAGTGCTGGAGGAGGAGGAGGGATGAGTGCTGGAGGAGGAGGAGGGATGAGTGCTGGAGAAGGAACAGGGATGAGTGCTGGAGGAGGGATGAGTGCTGGAGAAGGAGGAAAAGGGATGAGTGCTGGAGAAGGAGGAGAAGGGATGAGTGCTGGAGAAGGAGGAGAAGGGATGAGTGCTGGAGAAGGAGGAGAAGGGATGAGTGCTGGAGAAGGAGGAGAAGGGATGAGTGCTGGAGAAGGAGGAGGGATGAGTGCTGGAGAAGGAGGAGGGATGAGTGCTGGAGAAGGAGGAGGGATGAGTGCTGGAGAAGGAGGAAGAGGGATGAGTGCTGGAGGAGGAGAAGGGATGAGTGCTGGAGAAGGAAGAGGGATGAGTGCTGGAGGAGGAGGAGGGATGAGTGCTGGAGGAGGAAGAGGGATGAGTGCTGGAGGAGGAGAAGGGATGAGTGCTGGAGAAGGAAGAGGGATGAGTGCTGGAGGAGGAGGAGGGATGAGTGCTGGAGGAGGAGGAGGGATGAGTGCTGGAGGAGGAAGAGGGATGAGTGCTGGAGAAGGAGGAGGGATGAGTACAGGGAGGAGGAGGGATGAGTACAGGGAGGAGGAGGGATGAGTACAGGGAGGAGGAGGGATGAGTACAGGGAGGAGGAGGGATGAGTACAGGAGGAGGGATGAGTACAGGTGGAGGAGGGATGAGTACAGGTGGAGGGATGAGTACAGGTGGAGGAGGGATGAGTACAGGGAGGAGGAGGGATGAGTACAGGTGGAGGAGGGATGAGTACAGGTGGAGGAGGGATGAGTACAGGGAGGAGGAGGGATGAGTACAGGGAGGAGGAGGGATGAGTACAGGTGGAGGAGGGATGAGTACAGGGAGGAGGAGGGATGAGTACAGGGAGGAGGAGGGATGAGTACAGGGAGGAGGAGGGATGAGTACAGGGAGGAGGAGGGATGAGTACAGGGAGGAGGAGGGATGAGTACAGGTGGAGGAGGGATGAGTACAGGGAGGAGGAGGGATGAGTACAGGTGGAGGGATGAGTACAGGGAGGAGGAGGGATGAGTACAGGTGGAGGAGGGATGAGTACAGGGAGGAGGAGGGATGAGTACAGGGAGGAGGAGGGATGAGTACAGGTGGAGGAGGGATGAGTACAGGGAGGAGGAGGGATGAGTACAGGGAGGAGGAGGGATGAGTACAGGGAGGAGGAGGGATGAGTACAGGAGGAGGGATGAGTACAGGTAGAGGGATGAGTACAGGGAGGAGGAGGGATGAGTACAGGGAGGAGGAGGGATGAGTACAGGTGGAGGAGGGATGAGTACAGGGAGGAGGAGGGATGAGTACAGGGAGGAGGAGGGATGAGTACAGGTGGAGGAGGGATGAGTACAGGGAGGAGGAGGGATGAGTACAGGTGGAGGAGGGATGAGTACAGGGAGGAGGAGGGATGAGTACAGGGAGGAGGAGGGATGAGTACAGGGAGGAGGAGGGATGAGTACAGGGAGGAGGAGGGATGAGTACAGGTGGAGGAGGGATGAGTACAGGGAGGAGGAGGGATGAGTACAGGGAGGAGGAGGGATGAGTACAGGGAGGAGGAGGGATGAGTACAGGGAGGAGGAGGGATGAGTACAGGTGGAGGAGGGATGAGTACAGGGAGGAGGAGGGATGAGTACAGGTGGAGGAGGGATGAGTACAGGTGGAGGGATGAGTACAGGGAGGAGGAGGGATGAGTACAGGGAGGAGGAGGGATGAGTACAGGTGGAGGAGGGATGAGTACAGGTGGAGGAGGGATGAGTACAGGTGGAGGAGGGATGAGTACAGGTGGAGGAGGGATGAGTACAGGGAGGAGGAGGGATGAGTACAGGGAGGAGGAGGGATGAGTACAGGGAGGAGGAGGGATGAGTACAGGGAGGAGGAGGGATGAGTACAGGGAGGAGGAGGGATAAATACAGGGAGGAGGAGGGATGAGTACAGGGAGGAGGAGGGATGAGTACAGGTGGAGGGATGAGTACAGGGAGGAGGAGGGATGAGTACAGGTGGAGGGATGAGTACAGGGAGGAGGAGGGATGAGTACAGGGAGGAGGAGGGATGAGTACAGGGAGGAGGAGGGATGAGTACAGGTGGAGGGATGAGTACAGGGAGGAGGAGGGATGAGTACAGGTGGAGGAGGGATGAGTACAGGGAGGAGGAGGGATGAGTACAGGTGGAGGGATGAGTACAGGGAGGAGGAGGGATGAGTACAGGTGGAGGGATGAGTACAGGGAGGAGGAGGGATGAGTACAGGGAGGAGGAGGGATGAGTACAGGGAGGAGGAGGGATGAGTACAGGGAGGAGGAGGGATGAGTACAGGGAGGAGGAGGGATGAGTACAGGTGGAGGGATGAGTAAAGGTGGAGGGATGAGTACAGGTGGAGGAGGGATGAGTACAGGTGGAGGAGGGATGAGTACAGGGAGGAGGAGGGATTAGTACAGGGAGGAGGAGGGATGAGTACAGGTGGAGGAGGGATGAGTACAGGTGGAGGAGGGATGAGTACAGGTGGAGGAGGGATGAGTACAGGTGGAGGAGGGATGAGTACAGGTGGAGGAGGGATGAGTACAGGGAGGAGGAGGGATGAGTACAGGGAGGAGGAGGGATGAGTACAGGTGGAGGAGGGATGAGTACAGGTGGAGGAGGGATGAGTACAGGGAGGAGGAGGGATGAGTACAGGGAGGAGGAGGGATGAGTACAGGGAGGAGGAGGGATGAGTACAGGGAGGAGGAGGGATGAGTACAGGGAGGAGGAGGGATGAGTACAGGTGGAGGGATGAGTACAGGGAGGAGGAGGGATGAGTACAGGGAGGAGGAGGGATGAGTACAGGGAGGAGGAGGGATGAGTACAGGGAGGAGGAGGGATGAGTACAGGGAGGAGGAGGGATGAGTACAGGGAGGAGGAGGGATGAGTACAGGTGGAGGGATGATAACAGGTGGAGGGATGAGTACAGGTGGAGGGATGAGTACAGGTGGAGGGATGAGTACAGGGAGGAGGAGGGATGAGTACAGGGAGGAGGAGGGATGAGTACAGGTGGAGGGATGAGTACAGGGAGGATGCGCCTTGGCTAGGTCACACAGGGCAGTCTGATGCAGTTTTGCTCTGGTCCTCACAGCTCAGCAGTCCCTGCTCTTTGTCTGAGTTCACATCAGGAATTCTCGAGTAATCAGATTATCAGCAATGAGGAAATGTCAATGATCCAGACCCGGTCCCCGGTAATGACATGATTCCGACCTGTGTTTGCCTCTTACAATGTTAGTCTCCATAGTGATCTATGAGTAATCTCTGAGATTTGCCAATACAATAAGAAGTCGATGCAAACCACATGCAGCTCTAATCCCCGCCACAATTCTTGAGACGTCTCAGGCCTTCCACATGCGGTTACTGGTGACCTCTGAGCCTTTGCTCCTCTGGATGATGAGCTGCTCCCCTTCTGTATCCCCTATAGAGCGCACATTATACAAGGCATCCGGAGTAATGCACTAATGTGACCCGGAATCACAGTCCTCACGTGAGTCCTATCGCTAGGAACTATACTTGCCCCATGGAGGACTAATACATATTCCACATTACTGCAGCCCTGAACATCCAGGCTGACGCCCTCCTGTAACTCACGGCCAACAAAGTCTTCAAGGCTTTCTAGGAATCTTGGAGCGGACATCACCCTGTGACTTATACCAAGTAAAATATGAAGTTCAGAGCTTGGAAACTGTGAAGAGATGACAGGCGATGCCATAGGATGGGTACAAGAAGGGTACGTCACAGGATGTATGTTCTGCCATGAGCCCACAAGAAAGACAAAATGTACACTGAATGCCCCTATGTTACAGCTCCCTCTAGAGGCAGGTTTGTCCTTTGCTCTTCAGCTGATTATCATAGCATATCAGGGGAAATATCGGCCCCTGTGGACAGGACCACCTCAGATTGCACTCCTGACATACTCCAAACAGCCCGATTTACCTCATCCCACAGATGCCTATGTGAATAAGATCAGGGGACTGTGAAGGATGTGGGGGATCTCCAAAGAGATCTGGATCCATCTGATCGGCCATGTTTCTCTATAGAGATCTGGATCCATCTGACCGGCCATGTTTCTCTATAGAGATCTGGATCTATCTGACCGGCCATGTTTCTCTATAGAGATCTGGATCTATCTGACCGGCCATGTTTCTCTATAGAGATCTGGATCTATCTGACCGGCCATGTTTCTCTATAGAGATCTGGATCTTTCTGACCGGCCATGTTTCTCTATAGAGATCTGGATCTATCTGACCGGCCATGTTTCTCTATAGAGATCTGGATCTATCTGACCGGCCATGTTTCTCTATAGAGATCTGGATCCATCTGACCGGCCATGTTTCTCCACAGAGATCTGGATCCATCTGACCGGCCGTGTTTCTCCACAGAGATCTGGATCCATCTGACCGGCCGTGTTTCTCTATAGAGACCTGGATCCATCTGACCGGCCATGTTTCTATATAAAGATCTGGATCCATCTGTCCGGCCATGTTTCTCTATAGAGATCTGGATCCATCTGACCGGCCATGTTTCTATATAGAGATCTGGATCCATCTGACCGGCCATGTTTCTCTAAAGAGACCTGGATCCATCTGACTGACCATGTTTCTCTATAGAGACCTGGATCCATCTGACCGGCCATGTTTCTCTATAGAGATCTGGAGCCATCTGACCGGCCATGTTTCTCTATAGAGATCTGGAGCCATCTGACCGGCCATGTTTCTCTATAGAGATCTGGAGCCATCTGACTGGCCATGTTTCTCCATAGAGATCTGGAGCCATCTGACTGGCCATGTTTCTCCATAGAGATCTGGATCCATCTGACCGGCCATGTTTCTTTATAGAGATCTGGAGCCATCTGACCGGCCATGTTTCTCCATAGAGATCTGGAGCCATCTGATCAGCCATGTTTCTCTATGGAGATCTGGATCCATCTGACCGGCCATGTTTCTCCATAGAGATCTGGATCCATCTGACCGGCCATGTTTCTCTATAGAGATCTGGAGCCATCTGACTGGCCATGTTTCTCCATAGAGATCTGGAGCCATCTGACCGGCCGTGTTTCTCTATAGAGATCTGGATACATCTGACCGGCCATGTTTCTCCATAGAGATCTGGAGCCATCTGATCAGCCATGTTTCTCCATAGAGATCTGGAGCCATCTGACCGGCCATGTTTCTCCACAGAGATCTGGAGCCATCTGACCGGCCATGTTTCTCTATGGAGATCTGGATCCATCTGACCGGCCATGTTTCTCCATAGAGATCTGGATCCATCTGACCGGCCATGTTTCTCCATAGAGATCTGGAGCCATCTGATCAGCCATGTTTCTCCATAGAGATCTGGAGCCATCTGATCAGCCATGTTTCTCCATAGAGATCTGGAGCCATCTGACTGGCCATGTTTCTCCATAGAGATCTGGAGCCATCTGACTGGCCATGTTTCTCCATAGAGATCTGGAGCCATCTGACTGGCCATGTTTCTCCATAGAGATCTGGAGCCATCTGACTGGCCATGTTTCTCCATAGAGATCTGGAGCCATCTGATCAGCCATGTTTCTCCACTGCTGGGTAATATAGTTTTTGCCGTCTGGTCTCCTTTCCGTTCTTTCCCTTGGATACAATGGTTCTGGAGCTGGTCCTCTGCTGTTATAGCATCAGTGCTCAGGTTGTTAGTTGGACACCAGTGTTATATAATACGGCTGCGGTTTCCTGACTCTGCTCTACATGCATAAATCTGAACTTTTCCCAAAATCCTCCTCTGACCCCTTATGGTGACAAGTTGTTTCCTGTTTTCCGTGGATGGTCCCTTTCACTGTATACTCTCCACACTGCTACATTTAAACCCTACAAGGTTGGTAGTGACATCCTGGCCCTGGTTAGCCTAGCCTCCCATGACCCAGAGGTCTCCTTTGTCCCTCTAAGGTGGATTCACACAGACTGATCCCCATGAAACAGACTGGATTCCATGCTGCGCTCGAGGGTATGACACTCAGAGACTGTCACCGGCAGTATCCGAGGTGCAGAGTATTATTGGCCTGATGGCTACCGACTAGGAGACCGGTGATTAGGAACATTACCGGAGGTGATTGGCAGTGATGGCAGAAGGATGGCGACTTGTCTGGAGCGGTCATGATTTGCAGCTCTCATGTTTTTGTAAACTATGGTAATTGTCAAAAAATATTGAAAATTTCCAAGGAGCCTTGACCATAGGATGGTCATACATATTGGTCATACATGTATAGTGTTCTATCATGACATGGCCAGCTGAATGAGATCCACGATGGGCTGGAGCTTCTTGGAGATGAAGTGCAGGGTTGGATGGATTACCCAGGAGAGTTTAAGTTGTCCCTTCCTCTTACAAGACAATGATAGGAGTATGACCAAGCTCCGGGGGCCCCCTCTGCTCCAGCACTCACACTCCACTCCCTTAGGGTTCCTGGTTTGGGTCCCATCTGCCTGGGTAGTGCTGGGGCGGAGCCTAGTTCTTGTTGTGGCAGTGCTTTCTGACTGCTCCTCGCTACCTGTTCACACTCCGTGCACAGCTCTGCTTCATCACCACTAAGTGCCATGTGATTTTTGTTCCTATAAAAAATAGAAATGCTGATTCTTTTATAAATATAGAGGGTTTTAGTGGAGAACGAGAGGCCAGAATTATCCTTCTCCATCTCCTTATCGGCCGGTTGGACGGCGTCCAGCGATGTGTTTGTGGCCAGATTACAGGCCATGACACCCGCTTGAGTTTCCAGCTCGGTGATAACGCCTCAGAAAACTCCTTTTTTGTTGGTTTCAAGACAGCGCCACGTGACTCACGACTCCCAGCGGGAGGATCAGCGCTCAGCCGGGGAAGCCGAGATCACGCCATGGATCTAGGAAAAACCAGTCCAATTCCTGAAGGTGGAAAAAGAAAGAATCCTTACCGCCGCCAGATCGTCTGCGCCAAAGACGCGTCCCCGGAGAGAGGGAAGGGGGCACAAGGGCGGACATGTTCTTATGATTTGATGCTATCGCAGGTGTTGTACTTTGGTTCTCCAACATATTAAGGTTAACAGGTAAAACTTCTGCTAGACCGGGATACTTCTGTGCCATTCATGTAGTCCAATAAAGAGATGTCTGTTACTTGCATCCCCTCGTCTCCTGGGCGGAAGAATGGAATTCAAACATCTCTATTCCTCAGGGGAGGTCTATACCTGCACTAGGCTGCTACATCTCTCCTCCTCAGGGGCGGTCTATACCTGCACTAGGCTGATACATCTCTCCTCCTCGGGGGCAGTCTATACCTGCACTAGGCTGCTACATCTCTCCTCCTCAGGGGCGGTCTATACCTGCACTAGGCTGCTACATCTCTCCTCCTCAGGGGAGGTCTATACCTGCACTAGGCTGCTACATCTCTATTCCTCAGGGAAGGTCTATACCTGCACTAGGCTGCTACATCTCTCCTCCTCAGGGGCGGTCTATACCTGCACTAGGCTGCTACATCTCTCTTCCTCAGGGGCGGTCTATACCTGCACTAGGCTGCTACATCTCTCCTCCTCGGGGGCGGTCTATACCTGCCCTAGGCGGCTACATCTCTCCTCCTCAGGGGCGGTCTATACCTGCACTAGGCTGATACATCTCTCTTCCTCAGGGGAGGTCTATACCTGCCCTAGGCTGCTACATCTCTCCTCCTCAGGGGCGGTCTATACCTGCACTAGGCTGCTACATCTCTCCTCCTCAGGGGAGGTCTATACCTGCACTAGGCTGCTACATCTCTCTTCCTCAGGGGCGGTCTATACCTGCACTAGGCTGCTACATCTCTCCTCCTCAGGGGCGGTCTATACCTGCCCTAGGCGGCTACATCTCTCCTCCTCAGGGGCGGTCTATACCTGCACTAGGCTGCTACATCTCTCTTCCACAAAATCAATTAGAAAGGTCCCTAATTTAAATTTGTTACCCCCAAGGGTTAAAACAACACCTATGCCAACCAAAAAAAAAAAAAAACCCTTCAAGTAATTCCAAACACAATTGTTAGAATAAGTTCATCACATCTTTATTCAAATCCATAATTCCCAAAATATCCCATAAAATCAACATTTACACAATAGACATTTAAAAACAAGGTGGAGGGGTGTCACCACATCACGCTACTATCAATATTGGTGCATGTAACAGGCAGGAATCACTGATGTATAAATACCGTATTAAAGTGCTGTAGGGCAATAGAAATACAAAGTGCAAGTGCCTATATATAAATATGTAAACCCATGCAACAATTCATCAACATCAATAGCACAATTGTTCCCAGGCTAGATTGCCTATATCATCAACCCTAAATTGCAGCCCAAACAGCTCTCCACCGCCCACCTGCCGCCCACACCCCCCTCCACCTCACCCTCCAACGCGTTTCGCCAAGTCTTTCTCAAGGAGTGGTAAGGCATGAGGGGCATGGACCGGTATAAATACTGTCAGAATAATCCATTGGCCAATAGAAAAATGCCACTGCCATACCTATTTGGCGCTCCGACGCCATGCGTAACAAACACCAGAGCCGTCCCGTCACTGGCTCTGCATCACCGAGGGCGCCGGAAGTGCGTCATCGGCAAGGCAGATACCAGGACGGGACCGGCATCCCGGAGAGGAGCATGCGCACCGGAGCGCACAGCAGCGGCGGCCATCTTGGTTGAGGGAAAAGAACCCTCACCATAGAGGGGGGGGTCTATACCTGCACTAGGCTGCTACATCTCTCCTCCCCGGGGGTGGTCTATACCTGCACTAGGCTGCTACATCTCTCCTCCTCGGGGCGGTCTATACCTGCAATAGGCTGCTACATCTCTCCTCCTCAGGGGTGGTCTATATCTGCACTAGGCTGCTACATCTCTCCTCCTCAGGGGCGGTCTATACCTGCACTAGGCTGCTACATCTCTCCTCCTCGGGGGCGGTCTATACCTGCACTAGGCTGCTACATCTCTCTTCCCAAGGGCGGTCTATACCTGCACTAGGCTGCTACATCTCTCCTCCTCAGGGGAGGTCTATACCTGCACTAGGCTGCTACATCTCTCCTCCTCAGGGGCGGTCTATACCTGCACTAGGCTGCTACATCTCTCCTCCTCAGGGGAGGTCTATATCTGCACTAGGCTGCTACATCTCTCCTCCTCGGGGCAGTCTATACCTGCACTAGGCTAATACATCTCTCCTCCTCAGGGGCGGTCTATACCTGCACTAGGCTGCTACATCTCTCCTCCTCAGGGGAGGTCTATACCTGCACTAGGCTGCTACATCTCTCCTCCTCAGGGGAGGTCTATACCTGCACTGAGCTGCTACATCTCTCCTCCTCAGGGGCAGTCTATACCTGCACTAGGCTAATACATCTCTCCTCCTCAGGGGCGGTCTATACCTGCACTAGGCTGCTACATCTCTCCTCCTCAGGGGAGGTCTATACCTGCACTAGGCTGCTACATCTCTCCTCCTCAGGGGAGGTCTATACCTGCACTAGGCTAATACATCTCTCTTCCCAAGGGCGGTCTATACCTGCACTAGGCTGCTACATCTCTCCTCCTCAGGGGAGGTCTATACCTGCACTAGGCTGCTACATCTCTCCTCCTCAGGGGCAGTCTATGCCTGCACTAGGCTGCTACATCCCTCCTCCTCAGGGGCGGTCTATACCTGCACTGAGCTGCTACATCTCTCCTCCTCAGGGGCGGTCTATACCTGCACTAGGCTGCTACATCTCTCCTCCTCAGGGGAGGTCTATACCTGCACTAGGCTAATACATCTCTCCTCCTCAGGGGCGGTCTATACCTGCCCTAGGCTGCTACATCTCTCCTCCTCAGGGGCAGTCTATGCCTGCACTAGGCTGCTACATCTCTCCTCCTCAGGGGCGGTCTATACCTGCACTGAGCTGCTACATCTCTCCTCCTCAGGGGCGGTCTATACCTGCACTAGGCTGCTACATCTCTCCTCCTCAGGGGAGGTCTATACCTGCACTAGGCTAATACATCTCTCCTCCTCAGGGGCGGTCTATACCTGCCCTAGGCGGCTACATCTCTCCTCCTCAGGGGCGGTCTATACCTGCACTAGGCTGCTACATCTCTCCTCCTCGGAGGCGGTCTATACCTGCACTAGGCTGCTACATCTCTCTTCCTCAGGGGAGGTCTATACCTGCACTAGGCTGCTACATCTCTCCTCCTCAGGGGCAGTCTATACCTGCACTAGGCTGCTACATCTCTATTCCTCAGGGGAGGTCTATACCTGCACTAGGCTGCTACATCTCTCTTCCTCAGGGGCAGTCTATACCTGCACTAGGCTGCTACATCTCTCTTCCTCAGGGGAGGTCTATACCTGCACTAGGCTGCTACATCTCTCCTCCTCGGGGCGGTCTATACCTGCACTAGGCTGCTACATCTCTCCTCCTCAGGGCAGTCTATACCTGCACTGAGCTGCTACATCTCTCTTCCTCAGGGGAGGTCTATACCTGCACTAGGCTGCTACATCTCTCCTCCTCAGGGGCGGACTATACCTGCACTAGGCTGTTACATCTCTCCTCATCAGGGGCGGTCTATACCTGCAATAGGCTGCTACATCTCTCCTCCTCGGGGGGGGGGGGGGGGGGGGTCTATACCTGCACTAGGCTGCTACATCTCTCCTCCCCGGGGGTGTTCTATACCTGCACTAGGCTGCTACATCTCTCTTCCTCAGGGGAGGTCTATACC
Organism: Dendropsophus ebraccatus; assembly: GCA_027789725.1. Lineage (NCBI taxonomy): Eukaryota > Metazoa > Chordata > Amphibia > Anura > Hylidae > Dendropsophus > Dendropsophus ebraccatus. The sequence goes on along the minus strand of JAQFWZ010000034.1, from coordinate 19,061,706 downwards.
TGCACTAGGCTGATACATCTCTCCTCCTCAGGGGAGGTCTATACCTGCACTAGGCTGATACATCTCTCCTCCTCAGGGGCAGTCTATACCTGCACTAGGCTGCTACATCTCTATTCCTCGGGGGAGGTCTATACCTGCACTAGGCTGCTACATCTCTCTTCCTCAGGGGAGGTCTATACCTGCACTAGGCTGCTACATCTCTCCTCCTCAGGGGAGGTCTATATCTGCACTAGGCTGCTACATCTCTCCTCCTCGGGGCAGTCTATACCTGCACTAGGCTGCTACATCTCTCCTCCTCAGGGCAGTCTATACCTGCACTGAGCTGCTACATCTCTCTTCCTCAGGGGAGGTCTATACCTGCACTAGGCTGCTACATCTCTCCTCCTCAGGGGCGGACTATACCTGCACTAGGCTGATACATCTCTCCTCCTCGGGGGCAGTCTATACCTGCACTAGGCTGCTACATCTCTCCTCCTCGGGGGGGGGGGGGGGGGGGTCTATACCTGCACTAGGCTGCTACATCTCTCCTCCCCGGGGGTGTTCTATACCTGCACTAGGCTGCTACATCTCTCCTCCTCAGGGGCGGTCTATATCTGCACTAGGCTGCTACATCTCTCCTCCTCAGGGGAGGTCTATACCTGCACTAGGCTGCTACATCTCTCCTCCTCGGGGGAGGTCTATACCTGCACTAGGCTGCTACATCTCTCCTCCTCAGGGGAGGTCTATACCTGCACTAGGCTGCTACATCTCTCCTCCTCAGGGGCGGTCTATACCTGCACTAGGCTGCTACATCTCTCCTCCTCGGGGGCAGTCTACACCAGCACTAGGCTGATACATCTCTCTTCCTCAGGGGCGGTCTATACCTGCACTAGGCTGCTACATCTCTCTTCCTCAGGGGCGTTCTATACCTGCACTAGGCTGCTACATCTCTCCTCCTCAGGGGCGGTCTATACCTGCACTAGGCTGCTACATCTCTCTTCCCAAGGGCGTTCTATACCTGCACTAGGCTGCTACATCTCTCCTCCTCAGGGGCGGTCTATACCTGCACTAGGCTTCTACATCTCTCTTCCTCAGGGGCGGTCTATACCTGCACTAGGCTGCTACATCTCTCCTCCTCGGGGCGGTCTATACCTGCACTAGGCTGCTACATCTCTCCTCCTCAGGGCAGTCTATACCTGCACTGAGCTGCTACATCTCTCTTCCTCAGGGGAGGTCTATACCTGCACTAGGCTGCTACATCTCTCCTCCTCAGGGGCGGACTATACCTGCACTAGGCTGTTACATCTCTCCTCATCAGGGGCGGTCTATACCTGCAATAGGCTGCTACATCTCTCCTCCTCGGGGGGGGGTCTATACCTGCACTAGGCTGCTACATCTCTCCTCCCCGGGGGTGTTCTATACCTGCACTAGGCTGCTACATCTCTCTTCCTCAGGGGAGGTCTATACCTGCACTAGGCTGATACATCTCTCCTCCTCAGGGGAGGTCTATACCTGCACTAGGCTGCTACATCTCTCCTCCTCGGGGGCGGTCTATACCTGCACTAGGCTGCTACATCTCTCTTCCTCAGGGGCAGTCTATACCTGCACTAGGCTGCTACATCTCTCCTCCTCAGGGGCGGTCTATACCTGCACTAGGCTGCTACATCTCTCTTACTCAGGGGCAGTCTATACCTGCACTAGGCTGCTACATCTCTCCTCCTCAGGGGAGGTCTATACCTGCACTAGGCTGTTACATCTCTCCTCCTCAGGGGAGGTCTATACCTGCACTAGGCTGCTACATCTCTCCTCCTCATGGGAGGTCTATACCTGCACTAGGCTGATACATCTTTCGCCTTCCTTCCTCAGGGGCAGTCTATACCTGCCCAAGGCTGCTACGCCTACTTTCCTCAGGGGCGGTACAATTCAGCAGTGGGCTGGCTTTGTACATATGTAATATGGACCTGCAGATTGGTGAAGGTGCAGGACTGTGGTGGACTGCTGTAATGTCAGAGGGTTTCAATGACTGCTCCGGGGGCCCCTCTCTTTCTGCTCTTATAACCAGCAGAATCGTCTTATCAGAACAATATTTGATGGCAGTGAAATCCCTTATTTGGCTCTGAATCCACAGAAGACGGAGAAGAACGTTTATTATAATGAATCAAGAACATTTATATCCAGGAGACAGAACAACAAACAGTAAATAATCTGCTGAGAAGAAAGGACATCATGTATGGGAAGAGTCTGGAATCCACTGACAGTTACTGGAACAAGAGAGCATCTCCGTACAGAATACGGGGGCTCGGGGGTCATTATATACATCACCCCACCCCCAACCTCAAACCCTCAGGAGACGTCACAGTACACAAGAGGGGGGATATAGGACTACCCAATACACAGTCACTTCCCAGCTGCTGTATCTAAACCTACCCTGTGTGATACTGTCTGCAGAGCTGCTGTATCTAAGCCTACCCTGTGTAATACTGTGCAACTGGTGTATCTAAACATATATTATATGATACTGATGAAAGAGGTGCTGTATCTAATCCTACCATGTGTAATACTGTCTAATCCTACCATGTGTGATACAGTCTGCACTTGGCAGCTGTATCTAATCCTATAATGTGTGATACTGCTGGTGGATAACACAACACTGCAGTCCCCATGCAGTGATGCTAAATGGGGTGTTTGTTCTCGGCAGATGCATCTAATCCTATGATGTGAGATACCTCCGGTGGACCGAGGGAAGGGGGTTGTTACAGGATGACTACCCTCGGCAGCTGTATCTAATCCTATGATGTGTGATACCCCAGATGGATGGCAGGATTGTTGTGGGGTGTCTCCGCTCAGCAGCTGTATCTAATCCTATGATGTGTGATACCCCTAGTAGATGGCGGGGTTATTGTGAGGTGTCGATGCTTGGCAGCTGTATCTATTTCAATGGTGTGTGATACCCCCGGTGGATAGCCGGGTTATTGTGGGGTGTCTCCGCTCAGCAGCTGTATCTAATCCTATGATGTGTGATACCCCCGGTAGATGGCCGGGTTATTGTGGGGTGTCTCCGCTCAGCAGCTGTATCTAATCCTATGATGTGTGATACCCCCGGTAGATGGCCGGATTATTGTGGGGTGTCTCCGCTCAGCAGCTGTATCTAATCCTATGATGTGTGATACTCCCAATGGATGGCTGGGTTATTGTGAGGCGTCTCCGCTCAGCAGCTGTATCTAATCCTATGATGTGTGATACCCCAGATGGATGGCAGGATTGTTGTGGGGTGTCTCCGCTCAGCAGCTGTATCTTATCTAATCCTATAATGTGTGATACCCCTGGTGGATGGCGGGGTTATTGTGGGGTGTCTCGGCTCAGCAGCTGTATCTAATCCTATGATGTGTGATACCCCTGGTGGATGGCGGGGTTATCGTGGGGTGTCTTCGCTTGGCGGCTGTATATAATCCTATGATGTGTGATACCCCCAGTGGATTGCGGGATTATTATGGGGTGTCCCTGCTTGGCAGCTGTATCTAATCCAATGGTGTGTGATACCCCTGGTGGATAGCCGGGTTATTGTGGGGTGTCTCTGCTCAGCAGCTGTATCTAATCCTATGAGGTGTGATACCCCCGTTGGATGGTGGGATTATTGTGGGGTGTCTCCGCTCAGCAGCTCTATCTAATCCTATGAGGTGTGATACCCCCGGTGAATGGTGGGATTATTGTGGGGTGTCTCGGCTCAGCAGCTGTATCTAATCCTATGAGGTTTGATACCCCCGGTGGATGGCGGGGTTATTGTGGGGTGTCTCCGCTCGGCAGCTCTATCTAATCCTATGATGTGTGATACCCCCGGTGGATGGCAGGGTTATTGTGGGGTGTCTCCGCTCAGCAGCTCTATCTAATCCTATGATGTGTGATACCCCCGGTGGATGGCGGGGTTATTGTGGGGGTGTCTCCGCTCGGCAGCTGTATCTAATCCTATGAGGTGTGATACCCCCGGTGGATGGCGGGGTTATTGTGCGGTGTCTCCGCTCGGCAGCTGTGCGGACATGCACCGTGACAATAACATTCCTGCCCGTCACACCGTGTACCAGCCAAGAGCTAGAAAGGCAAACAAGAGACGTGATTGCACAATCCCACAGAACAACTTGTGAGGAGTCACCAGGGAGACAGTAATAACACCGCGGGGAGGACAGGCCTCCTCCAATCACAGGCTGAGACAACAATCCGGGGGGAGGGGTCTTTACCCATCTGCTATCCCTCTGGTTGCTATGGGTAACAGCACGGTTCTTGGTTCTCTGGTCCCTCCCATAATTCCCTGTCCGGCGGGGGGAGAGGTCACAGGCCGTATCCAGAACTGCAGAGAAGTACTCCGCTTACAAAGGATTGTCTACATACATTGTAACAAACTCCCAGCAGGACGAGGTCATCAATGAATTCCTCACACAGGCCCCATTGTTTCCAGCATCACAATGTTATTCAAGGGGAGAGCGTCTCATAAGGATAAACACTAGGGGGAGCCGATGTTCAAATGGAGCAAAAAGTGAGAATATCAAGTACTTACCAGTAGTCGCCGACAGTAGCCGAACCTCCTGCTGCCATCTTCACCGGTCAGCATGAAGGAGAAGGTCTCACTGGAAGAGAAGACATGATGTCAGTAGGATGAGCAGGAGATTGGGGGAAAAAACTGTATAAGTGTAAGTCCCCCGGGCCCCCCTTTAACCACTGAATTTAGTGCTGAACTGTTCTGCCAGACGTGATCATGTCCCCGACCCTCGACTTCAGGAAAAAAAAAAAGACGTGCAAAACCCCAAAGACGTGACCTATATTCTGAGATCAGCTGCACTGGTGCCACCTACCTGTTATACTCCGACACCGGCACCCAGTCCCGGGCATCAGGGAAACAGAACTGAGGGATCGCCTTCAGCCGCTCCTCCGCCTCCCGCACCTGCTTAGTGGGGCGCTCTAACTGTGTATGAGAGACAACCATCACTGGGGTGAGAGGAGAGAGACCGCCAGACAATACATAATAATCTACACCAGGGGCAGTATTATAGTAGTATATCCCTGTATATAGGAGCAGTATTATAGTAGTTATATCCCTGTATATAGGGGCAGTATTATAGTAGTTATATTCCTGTATATAGGAGCAGTATTATAGTAGTTATATCCCTGTATATAGGAGCAGTATTATAGTAGTTATATCCCTGTATATAGGAGCAGTATTATAGTAGTTATATTCCTGTATATAGGAGCAGTATTATAGTAGTATATTCCTGTATATAGGAGCAGTATTATAGTAGTTATATCCCTGTATATAGGAGCAGTATTATAGTAGTTATATCCCTGTATATAGGAGCAGTATTATAGTAGTATATTCCTGTATATAGGGGCAGTATTATAGTAGTTATATTCCTGTATATAGGAGCAGTATTATAGTAGTTATGATGGCACAAGCGTAGAGATAAAAGAGAACCGAAGCACTCACCGGATAGCAGTAGTCTTCAAAAGTTTATTACATAAACATCACAGGGAGGGGAGCTGGTAGATAAGGTGCGGGAGCGTCTCTGCAAACAACCGTTTCACGCCGAAGCGCTTTGTCAAGTTCAGAGTACGTCACTACCGGGGTAGGTGTGTCTTATATACAAACAGTGTGCATGAATGAATAATGAAAAACAAAAAACAGGTGATTAGAAAAAGAAAAATACATAAATATATCTTACAAGAAGACGCTCCAATCATTCCTTTCGTTGAGCCCCCCAGGGCCGGTAGCGTCTAACTTAGCAATCCATAATGCTTCATGTCTAAGTAACCTTTGATGCCTATCGCCTCCCCTTTCGTGTGGATCTATACGCTCTAAGCCGAGGAAGCGAAGGCATTTGGTGTTCCCTGCATGGACCTTGTTCACATGATCGATAAGCCGCGGAACCCCTTTACCTGTTCTAACTGAGTATGCATGTTCTTTATATCGTGTCCACATTGGTCTCTTAGTTTTGCCAATGTAGAACCGATTGCATGGGCATATAATGGCATAAACGGTAAAGGGGTTCTGCATGTGATAAGGCTATCAATCTGACAATCTACACCATTAAGTTTAATGTAGTCAGTAGGGATAAGCTGGGAGCAATAGTTACATGTACCACAGCGTTTATTACCCTTTATAGTACCCTGACTCAACCAATCGTTGCGCACTCTTTTTTGGGACATGTTCACATTAAGAACATCACCGATGGTGCGATTCTTACGATAGGTAATGAGTGGACCCAATGTAGCTACCTCTTTAAGTTCTTCGTCTTGTTCAAGCACATGCCAATGTCTATGTATACTATTGGCAATAATATTATTTAGTGGGGAATTCTGAAATGCGAAGGTGAATCTATTCACTTCTTTGTCGGGACTGGGTCTAGGTGAAAGTAAGTCGACTTACTTTCACCTAGACCCAGTCCCGACAAAGAAGTGAATAGATTCACCTTCGCATTTCAGAATTCCCCACTAAATAATATTATTGCCAATAGTATACATAGACATTGGCATGTGCTTGAACAAGACGAAGAACTTAAAGAGGTAGCTACATTGGGTCCACTCATTACCTATCGTAAGAATCGCACCATCGGTGATGTTCTTAATGTGAACATGTCCCAAAAAAGAGTGCGCAACGATTGGTTGAGTCAGGGTACTATAAAGGGTAATAAACGCTGTGGTACATGTAACTATTGCTCCCAGCTTATCCCTACTGACTACATTAAACTTAATGGTGTAGATTGTCAGATTGATAGCCTTATCACATGCAGAACCCCTTTACCGTTTATGCCATTATATGCCCATGCAATCGGTTCTACATTGGCAAAACTAAGAGACCAATGTGGACACGATATAAAGAACATGCATACTCAGTTAGAACAGGTAAAGGGGTTCCGCGGCTTATCGATCATGTGAACAAGGTCCATGCAGGGAACACCAAATGCCTTCGCTTCCTCGGCTTAGAGCGTATAGATCCACACGAAAGGGGAGGCGATAGGCATCAAAGGTTACTTAGACATGAAGCATTATGGATTGCTAAGTTAGACGCTACCGGCCCTGGGGGGCTCAACGAAAGGAATGATTGGAGCGTCTTCTTGTAAGATATATTTATGTATTTTTCTTTTTCTAATCACCTGTTTTTTGTTTTTCATTATTCATTCATGCACACTGTTTGTATATAAGACACACCTACCCCGGTAGTGACGTACTCTGAACTTGACAAAGCGCTTCGGCGTGAAACGGTTGTTTGCAGAGACGCTCCCGCACCTTATCTACCAGCTCCCCTCCCTGTGATGTTTATGTAATAAACTTTTGAAGACTACTGCTATCCGGTGAGTGCTTCGGTTCTCTTTTATCTCTACGCTTGTGCCATCATACTACTGTGCCTTCTGCCGTTGCACCCCGGTATTAGTCTGATACACTTCCAGTGTATGTCCATCCACCGATGCCTCACCTGCATTAATTACCCTTATACACCGATAGTGCGGGTACTACGTTCTCACTGATACATCCATTATAGTAGTTATATTCCTGTATATAGGAGCAGTGTTATAGTAGTATATTCCTGTATATAGGAGCAGTATTATAGTAGATATATTCCTGTATATAGGAGCAGTATTATAGTAGTATATCCCTGTATATAGGGAGCAGTATTATAGTAGTATATTCCTGTATATAGGGACAGTATTATAGTAGTTATATTCCTGTATATAGGAGCAGTATTATAGTATATTCCTGTATATAGGGAGCAGTATTATAGTAGTTATATTCCTGTATATAGGGGCAGTATTATAGTAGTATATTCCTGTATATAGGAGCAGTATTATAGTAGTTATATTCCTGTATATAGGGAGCAGTATTATAGTAGTATATTCCTGTATATAGGAGCAGTATTATAGTAGTTATATCCCTGTATATAGGAGCAGTATTATAGTAGTTATATTCCTGTATATAGGGGGCAGTATTATAGTAGTTATATTCCTGTATATAGGAGCAGTATTATAGTAGTTATATCCCTGTATATAGGGAGCAGTATTATAGTAGTTATATTCCTGTATATAGGAGGCAGTATTATAGTAGTTATATTCCTGTATATAGGGGGCAGTATTATATTAGTTATATCCCTGTATATAGGAGCAGTATTATAGTAGTTATATCCCTGTATATAGGGGGCAGTATTATAGTAGTTATATTCCTGTATATAGGAGCAGTATTATAGTAGTATATTTCTGTATATAGGAGCAGTATTATAGTAGTATATTCCTGTATATAGGAGCAGTATTATAGTAGTTATATTCCTGTATATAGGAGGCAGTATTATAGTAGTTATATTCCTGTATATAGGGGGCAGTATTATATTAGTTATATCCCTGTATATAGGAGCAGTATTATAGTAGTTATATCCCTGTATATAGGGGGCAGTATTATAGTAGTTATATTCCTGTATATAGGAGCAGTATTATAGTAGTATATTTCTGTATATAGGAGCAGTATTATAGTAGTATATTCCTGTATATAGGAGCAGTATTATAGTAGTATATTCCTGTATATAGGAGCAGTATTATAGTAGTTATATTCCTGTATATAGGGGGCAGTATTATATAGTTATATTCCTGTATATAGGAGCAGTATTATAGTAGTATATCCCTGTATATAGGAGCAGTATTATAGTAGTTATATTCCTGTATATAGGAGCAGTATTATAGTAGTATATCCCTGTATATAGGAGCAGTATTATAGTAGTTATATTCCTGTATATAGGGGGCAGTATTATAGCAGTTATATTCTTGTATATTGGAGCAGTATTATGGTAGGCATATTCATGTATACAGACGGCAGTATCATAGTAGTTATATTCCTGTATATAGGAGCAGTATTATAGTAGTATATTCCTGTATATAGGAGCAGTATTATAGTAGTATATTCCTGTATACAGACGGCAGTATCATAGTAGTTATTGTCTTGTATATAGGAGCAGTATTAGGTCATGTTCCCATGGAGTTAGACACTGGCCCTTCTGTGACCCGGCCAGGTCACAGAGCGGCCGGTGTCAGAGAAGATCATCCCGGCCGGTACTGCAGTACTGACTGGATGATCTTCACTTCTGCTGAATCCGAATTCCCCGCTCCACTCAATTCCCCTCAATTTTGGGGGGCCACTAGCAATCCCGGACGGAATGTATACTAGGTGTATACACTCCAACTGTGATTCCCTCTAGCTGCAGCACAATGTAAGTGAAGTGTTAATCACGACCGTGTGGCAAATTGGCAACAACGGCTGTGATTAATACTTAACTTACGTTGTGTGAACATGGCCTTATAGTAGTTATATTTATGTATACAGAGGGCAGTTTCATAGCAGTTATTGTCTTGTACTGACATACCTTGGGAAACTGATACGTGACCTCGGGGATATATGTGTTTTTTGAAGGTTTTTTTTTCATAGAAACCACTACAAAATACTCAAACAGTTCGCGTTCCTGCCATTCGATCAGCTCCAGCTCCAGTGTGCGGTAACTGGGCGCTCTGTTCAGCATGGACTGGATGAGGACCAGGCGCTGGGTATGTGCTGAAACAGAAACCAGTTTGAAAGAGTCAGTAAATGCCATCTAGAATCCATGACATAACAAATATATGAAATGCTTGTGTCCTTACATCTTCCCTTGTAATAGGGGATAAGTGGCTAATAGCGGATTGCAGCAAGGAGCCGCATGAATGATCTAGCGATTGTTTTGTTCGTCCCTGGCTGCCGATTACCAAGCCGTGTGATAGGCGCTGTTACTAAATGCCAATATAGGAGATTGGCTCTGGCTTACAGCTTAGCTCAGGACACGTAATGTGGCCTCAATCCACCCCCTGCTGTCCCGTTGATTCCCTGCTCACCTTTGAACCGGTCGTCTGAGTCGCTTTCGCTCTCACTGTTGTCATCTGCATAAAGAAGTAATTATTACCTATGAATATTATATATATATATATATATATATATATATATATATATATATATGCAAATATATTTGGCAGGATTGTCTATTAATTATGGAAACAGAGTGTATTATGGTATAACACAGTGATTGCCACAGTACAGGTCACATGATCCGCTACCTCGCAGCGAGGCGGTCTCCACGTTGGACATGGAAAGCTTCTTTAACCTTTTCTTGCCTCTTTTGGCACTGTAGATGGAGTTGATCCTCTGCACAAGCTGCAAGAGAGAAATAGTAACTCTGAGAATCCTCCAGAACAGAGTCACAAACGGCAAGGAACCATCTCAAATACAATGAATGGCAGGGCGAGGAGGTGAAGAACTTACCTTGGGGATTCTGCGGGCCCTCCGGGATGTCAGGAGGCCGCTGGTGGTGCTCAGGCTGTCCTCATTCAGGCTGGAGGGAGAGGAGGGGATGGTCAGCTGGGCCAGGAGCAGCATGTCGTCATGGCTGTGCCGCTTCGGCAGACGCGCCGTACGGTGACCTTTTCTCTCTGAGGAATTCCCGACTCGCAGTGAATGGTTACCGGTCTTAGACGTTACCTAGAGTGATAGAGATGAATGTTAGTGGACCAGGTGACGGGCCAGAAACAAATTGTATGTCCTGCAGTAAGTGGTGTATTCCCTCCAGGCACTGCTATTCTGATGAAGAGGACCTCTGTTCCTCGAAACGCGTAAATATTGTGCACTTTTAATAAATATTTTTACTTTATTCAGCCTCTATTTGGAGTCTTTTGGGCAGCGCTAACATTTGTGGATTAGCCACGCACCATTTTTGTACCTAGACTAGTCTTATTCCCACGGGCCCCCACTTGGGAGCATCCCGTTTGGGCTATCCTAGTTGGCTTGCAGCCCTGCACTCTCCACCGAAGCACCATATCCTGGCATCTTCTGAAGACCTGGTACCCATTTGGGTGATATGCATAAAGCCCAAGGGGCTTGAAGGTGAGCACCCCATCAGTACCTTGCATTTTTAACTGACTTGTTTGTACGGTATCACACGAGGCGCTGCTGCCTGGCTTTTTTCTCTCTCCCTTGTCCATCCCTCCAGTGTGACACAGTGCTCTCTGCTGCCACCTCTGTCCATGTCAGGAACTGTCCAGAGCAGCAGCAAATCCCCATAGAAAATCTCTCCTACTCTGGAGGACAGATCCTGACATGGACAGAGGTGGTACTGTGGTATCCCACCACAGGTGTTTCTTGTCTGTACACCCCTCGCAAAAGTCTGTACTTCAAAGTGGAAGTGGTAATGAAGTAGTATCTAAGTTTTGCTACTAGATGTCGCTAGTATGTATATTGTGTAAAGAAGTATTGCACGGTTGTAGGTAACTAAAGGGTTATTGCTTTTAGGATCTGTGCACCGATGAGAGCTCTATCTCTGTCCTTCTCTTTTTCTTGGACTCTTTTCTCATCCACTCACAGCACACGTTACAAATGCTGTAGAAGGAAGTCACATGGGGAGAGGAAGTGTAGCCACACCTTGAGTTAGTTTTTTGTTGGTCTCTCTGTAGAGAACGGACACACATAAGACACCTTAGCACTTGTTTCTTGAAAGCAGCACTTCTGTACACTATGCATTGCTGAACGCACACTTAGAGAGGACAAGTCAGGGATCACCCCAACCCACGCCAAGAACCAATCTTACAGTGCAGGTCAGTATCCTGAAGGAAGAGGAGCTGATCCGGATAGAGCAAAGTTGCTAGAAGCCTAAGTACTCTATCTCGCAGTGCGGGTGTCATCAGAGAACTCTGACCACTTTGCTTATCCCAGTTAACAAGGTCTGGGGCTTAAGTGACCCTCTAGGACAGTGGTGCAAAGAGTCAAAACATGGGCACAAGTATTCTCTCTACTCTCAAGTATTCTATGTATTCTCCTTCTAAAGTTTCGGCAGAGCACAGTACTACATTGGGTTGGGATTCTCACAACATCCTCCTCTCTACTTCTCTGAACCTTTTTCTACCTCTCAGCACGCAACCCAGCCAGCACGACTGTACCTCTCTAAGCTCTCAGCACAGGTCGTGTCACTAAAGATTAAAGTATATTATCAAGTCAAGATCCTACTGTATATCACTATATTAATCCTTCCTGCAGTAAAAAGAGTTTATTTATGGTAACAGGTTATTCGTGAAGCACCTACACAGCCATTGCATCCTCCTCGGGTCATCTCCCCTCCTTGTGGCGGTACCGATAGTCCGGGTGGGTCATAACTCCACTCCGGACCACCGTGATAAGCACCCAAGGGACCCCCAAACAGCCTGGCAGGTCACCGACCACAGGGAAAAGGGTATAGCCAGCCTCACTGAACTAAAAGCAGCTGCCACCATACCTGTGTGCCCACCTGGCAATAGCGTCACGACAACCTAACATCTGGCTGAGCTATCCCCCGACCAACCACTAGTGTAGTGGAGTCACACTTTACCATTTGGCAAGTGACCGGTCACGCCACCGCATCAGTGGCTTACCACACCACAGTAGCAGAGAGCACTGTGTCAGACTGGAGAGAATACATTACTTCCTGCAGGACACACAGCAGCTGATAAGTACTGGAAGATTGGAGATGAAGTAAACAGAAGTAAAAATCAATATGACCTTCTGACACCAGTTGATTTGAAAGGAAAAAATATACCACAGTGTATGCTGGTAAGGTATGCCGTCATATACCGCAGTGTATACTGGTAAGGTATTCCCTCATATACCGTAGTGTATACTGGTAAGGTATACTGTCATATACCGCAGTGTATACTGGTAAGGTATACTGTCATATACCGCAGTGTATACTGGTAAGGTATGCCGTCATATACCGCAGTGTATATACTGGTAAGGTATGCTGTCATATACCGCAGTGTATATACTGGTAAGGTATGTTGTCATATACCGCAGTGTATACTGGTAAGGTATGCTGTCATATACCGCAGTGTATAAACTGGTAAGGTATGCTGTCATATACCGCAGTGTATATACTGGTAAGGTATGCTGTCATATACCGCAGTGTATATACTGGTAAGGTATGCTGTCATATACCGCAGTGTATATACTGGTAAGGTATGCTGTCATATACCGCAGTGTATATACTGGTAAGGTATGCTGTCATATACCGCAATGTATACTGGTAAGGTATGCTGTCATATACCGCAATGTATACTGGTAAGGTATGTTGTCATATACCGCAGTGTATACTGGTAAGGTATGCTGTCATATACCGCAGTGTATATACTGGTAAGGTATGCTGTCATATACCGCAGTGTATATACTGGTAAGGTATGCTGTCATATACCGCAGTGTATATACTGGTAAGGTATGCTGTCATATACCGCAGTGTATACTGGTAAGGTATACTGTCATATACCGCAGTGTATACTGGTAAGGTATGCTGTCATATACCGCAGTGTATATACTGGTAAGGTATGCTGTCATATACCGCAGTGTATACTGGTAAGGTATGCTGTCATATACCGCAATGTATACTGGTAAGGTATGCTGTCATATACCGCAGTGTATACTGGTAAGGTATGCTGTCATATACCGCAGTGTATACTGGTAAGGTATTCTGTCATATACCGCAGTGTATACTGGTAAGGTATTCCCTCATATACCGTAGTGTATACTGGTAAGGTATGCTGTCATATACCGCAGTGTATATACTGGTAAGGTATGCTGTCATATACCGCAGTGTATACTGGTAAGGTATGCTGTCATATACTGCAGTGTATACTGGTAAGGTATGCTGTCATATACCGCAGTGTATACTGGTAAGGTATGCTGTCATATACTGCAGTGTATATACTGGTAAGGTATGCTGTCATATACCGCAGTGTATATACTGGTAAGGTATGCTGTCATATACCGCAGTGTATACTGGTAAGGTATGCTGTCATATACTGGTGAGGTATTCCGTCATAGACACCTCCTATAGGGACCTCAGCAGACACCTCCTATAGGGACCTCAGCAGACACCTCCTATAGGGACCTCAGCAGACACCTCCTATAGGGACCCTCAGCAGACACCTCCTATAGGGACCTCAGCAGACACCTCCTATAGGGACCTCAGCAGACACCTCCTATAGGGACCCTCAGCAGACACCTCCTATAGGGACCTCAGCAGACACCTCCTATAGGGACCTCAGCAGACACCTCCTATAGGGACCTCAGCAGAACCTCATATAGGGACCTCAGCAGAACCTCATATAGGGACCTCAGCAGACACCTCCTATAGGGACCTCAGCAGACACCTCCTATAGGGACCCTCAGCAGACACCTCCTATAGGGACCTCAGCAGACACCTCCTATAGGGACCTCAGCAGACACCTCCTATAGGGACCTCAGCAGAACCTCATATAGGGACCTCAGCAGACACCTTCTATAGGGACCTCAGCAGACACCTCCTATAGGGACCTCAGCAGACACCTCCTATAGGGACCCTCAGCAGACACCTCCTATAGGGACCCTCAGCAGACACCTCCTATAGGGACCTCAGCAGACACCTCCTATAGGGACCTCAGCAGACACCTCCTATAGGGACCCTCAGCAGACACCTCCTATAGGGACCTCAGCAGACACCTTCTATAGGGACCTCAGCAGACACCTCCTATAGAGACCTCAGCAGACACCTTCTATAGGGACCTCAGCAGACACCTCCTATAGGGACCTCAGCAGACACCTCCTATAGGGACCTCAGCAGACACCTCCTATAGGGACCCTCAGCAGACACCTCCTATAGGGACCCTCAGCAGACACCTCCTATAGGGACCTCAGCAGAACCTCCTATAGGGACCTCAGCAGACACCTCCTATAGGGACCGTCAGCAGACACCTCCTATAGGGACCTCAGCAGAACCTCCTATAGGGACCCTCAGCAGACACCTCCTATAGGGACCTCAGCAGACACCTTCTATAGGGACCTCAGCAGACACCTCCTATAGGGACCTCAACAGAACCTCCTATAGGGACCTCAGCAGACACCTCCTATAGGGACCTCAGCAGACACCTCCTATAGGGACCCTCAGCAGACACCTCCTATAGGGACCTCAGCAGACACCTCCTATAGGGACCTCAGCAGACACCTTCTATAGGGACCTCAGCAGACACCTCCTATAGGGACCCTCAGCAGAACCTCCTATAGGGACCTCAGCAGACACCTCCTATAGGGACCTCAGCAGACACCTCCTATAGAGACCTCAGCAGACACCTCCTATAGGGACCTCAGCAGACACCTTCTATAGGGACCTCAGCAGAACCTCCTATAGGGACCTCAGCAGACACCTCCTATAGGGACCCTCAGCAGACACCTCCTATAGGGACCTCAGCAGACACCTCCTATAGAGACCTCAGCAGACACCTCCTATAGAGACCTCAGCAGACACCTTCTATAGGGACCTCAGCAGACACCTCCTATAGGGACCTCAGCAGACACCTCCTATAGGGACCTCAGCAGACACCTCCTATAGGGACCCTCAGCAGACACCTCCTATAGGGACCTCAGCAGAACCTCCTATAGGGACCTCAGCAGACACCTCCTATAGGGACCGTCAGCAGACACCTCCTATAGGGACCTCAGCAGAACCTCCTATAGGGACCCTCAGCAGACACCTCCTATAGGGACCTCAACAGAACCTCCTATAGGGACCTCAGCAGACACCTCCTATAGGGACCTCAGCAGACACCTCCTATAGGGACCTCAGCAGACACCTCCTATAGGGACCTCAGCAGAACCTCCTATAGGGACCTCAGCAGACACCTCCTATAGAGACCTCAGCAGACACCTCCTATAGGGACCTCAGCAGACACCTTCTATAGGGACCTCAGCAGAACCTCCTATAGGGACCTCAGCAGACACCTCCTATATGGACCCTCAGCAGACACCTCCTATAGGGACCTCAGCAGACACCTCCTATAGAGACCTCAGCAGACACCTTCTATAGGGACCTCAGCAGACACCTCCTATAGGGACCTCAGCAGACACCTCCTATAGGGACCTCAGCAGACACCTCCTATAGAGACCTCAGCAGACACCTCCTATAGGGACCTCAGCAGACACCTCCTATAGGGACCTCAGCAGACACCTCCTATAGAGACCTCAGCAGACACCTCCTATAGGGACCTCAGCAGACACCTCCTATAGGGACCTCAGCAGACACCTCCTATAGGGACCTCAGCAGACACCTCCTATAGGGACCTCAGCAGACACCTTCTATAGGGACCTGAGCAGACACCTCCTATAGGGACCCTCAGCAGACACCTCCTATAGGGACCTCAGCAGACACCTCCTATAGGGACCTCAGCAGAACCTCCTATAGGGACCTCAGCAGACACCTCCTATAGGGACCTCAGCAGACACCTCCTATAGGGACCTCAGCAGAACCTCATATAGGGACCTCAGCAGAACCTCATATATTGACCTCAGCAGACACCTCCTATAGGGACCTCAACAGAACCTCCTATAGGGACCTCAGCAGACACCTCCTATAGGGACCTCAGCAGACACCTCCTATAGGGACCTCAGCAGACACCTCCTATAGAGACCTCAGCAGACACCTCCTATAGAGACCTCAGCAGACACCTCCTATAGGGACCTCAGCAGACACCTCCTATAGGGACCTCACCAGACACCTCCTATAGGGACCTCAGCAGACACCTCCTATAGGGACCTCAGCAGACACCTCCTATAGAGACCTCAGCAGACACCTCCTATAGAGACCTCAGCAGACACCTCCTATAGGGACCTCAGCAGACACCTCCTATAGGGACCTCAGCAGACACCTCCTATAGAGACCTCAGCAGACACCTTCTATAGGGACCTCAGCAGACACCTCCTATAGGGACCTCAGCAGACACCTCCTATAGGGACCTCAGCAGACACCTCCTATAGAGACCTCAGCAGACACCTCCTATAGGGACCTCAGCAGAACCTCATATAGGGACCTCAGCAGAACCTCCTATAGGGACCTCAGCAGACACCTCCTATAGGGACCTCAGCAGACACCTCCTATAGAGACCTCAGCAGACACCTTCTATAGGGACCTCAGCAGACACCTCCTATAGGGACCTCAGCAGACACCTCCTATAGGGACCTCAGCAGACACCTCCTATAGGGACCTCAGCAGACACCTCCTATAGGGACCTCAGCAGACACCTCCTATAGGGACCTCAGCAGACACCTCCTATAGAGACCTCAGCAGACACCTCCTATAGGGACCTCAGCAGACACCTCCTATAGGGACCCTCAGCAGACACCTCCTATAGGGACCTCAGCAGACACCTTCTATAGGGACCTCAGCAGACACCTCCTATAGGGACCTCAGCAGACACCTCCTATAGGGACCTCAGCAGACACCTCCTATAGAGACCTCAGCAGACACCTCCTATAGAGAGCTTCATGATCTCATGTGACTGACAGAGCCCTCAGTGATGTTCAGAGGGGGCGACGTACCTGGGTGGGTGTGGTGTACTTCCGGTCCGGCGTCCTCAGCATCCTGCTAGAGGGCGGCTTGGTGCTGTCAGGTGACAGCTGGGACTTGCGGGCCAGGAGTCGCCCCTTCAGGTCCACATCCTCATACGGGTTTTCCTTGGGTGATTCGCCTGGAGAAGGAAGAAGAGAGCGGAGTTTAGAAAAGTCCTATGATGTGAAATGAAGAAGACTCCTCATCAGCTGCAGTCTGGTAAGATTCCTGCGTGAGTCATCCCCCCATCTGCAGCGGGATCTGGCACCACGTCCGCCACCATCCATCCTCTATCCCCAGCGCACTCACAGGAGAAGAACTCCGCCAGCTGCAGCGTGTCTGCGGACGAGGGAACAGCGCTGGCTCCTCCAAGACTGCCATCCCCTCTGACTGATGAGAGGGGCGTGTAACCCTTACAGTGCTGCCGCCTAGTCTCATCTGTGACTGATGAGAGGGGCGTGTAACCCTTACAGTGCTGCCGCCTAGTCTCATCTATGACTGATGAGAGGGGCGCGTAACCCTTACAGTGCTGCCGCCTAGTCTCATCTGTGACTGATGAGAAGGGCGCGTAACCCTTACAGTGCTGCCGCCTATTCTCATCTGTGACTGATGAGAGGGGCACGTAACCCTTACAGTGCTGCCGCCTAGTCTCATCTGTGACTGATGAGAGGGGTGCGTAACCCTTACAGTGCTGCCGCCTAGTCTCATCTGTGACTGATGAGAGGGGCGCGTAACCCTTACAGTGCTGCCGCCTAGTCTCATCTATGACTGATGAGAGGGGCGCGTAACCCTTACAGTGCTGCCGCCTAGTCTCATCTGTGACTGATGAGATGGGCGCGTAACCCTTACAGTGCTGCCGCCTATTCCCATCTGTGACTGATGAGAGGGGCGCGTAACCCTTACAGTGCTGCCGCCTAGTCTCATCTGTGACTGATGAGAGGGGCGCGTAACCCTTACAGTGCTGCCGCCTAGTCTCATCTGTGACTGATGAGAGGGGTGCGTAACCCTTACAGTGCTGATGCCTAGTCTCATCTATGACTGATGAGAGGGGTGTGTAACCCTTACAGTGCTGCCGCCTAGTCTCATCTGTGACTGATGAGAGGGGTGCGTAACCCTTACAGTGCTGCCGCCTAGTCTCATCTGTGACTGATGAGAGGGGTGCGTAACCCTTACAGTGCTGCCGCCTAGTCTCATCTATGACTGATGAGAGGGGCACGTAACCCTTACAGTGCTGCCGCCTAGTCTCATCTATGACTGATGAGAGGGGCACGTAACCCTTACAGTGCTGCCGCCTAGTCTCATCTGTGACTGATGAGAGGGGCGCGTAACCCTTACAGTGCTGCCGCCTATTCCCATCTGTGACTGATGAGAGGGGCGCGTAACCCTTACAGTGCTGCCGCCTAGTCTCATCTGTGACTGATGAGAGGTGCGCGTAACCCTTACAGTGCTGCCGCCTAGTCTCATCTGTGACTGATGAGAGGGGCGCGTAACCCTTACAGTGCTGCCGCCTAGTCTCATCTGTGACTGATGAGAGGGGCGCGTAACCCTTACAGTGCTGCCGCCTATTCCCATCTGTGACTGATGAGAGGTGCACGTAACCCTTACAGTGCTGCCGCCTAGTCTCATCTGTGACTGATGAGAGGGGCGCGTAACCCTTACAGTGCTGCCGCCTAGTCTCATCTGTGACTGATGAGAGGGGCGCGTAACCCTTACAGTGCTGCCGCCTAGTCTCATCTGTGACTGATGAGAGGGGCGCGTAACCCTTACAGTGCTGCCGCCTAGTCTCATCTGTGACTGATGAGAGGGGCGCGTAACCCTTACAGTGCTGCCGCCTAGTCTCATCTGTGACTGATGAGAGGGGTGCGTAACCCTTACAGTGCTGCCGCCTAGTCTCATCTGTGACTGATGAGAGGGGTGCGTAACCCTTACAGTGCTGCCGCCTAGTCTCATCTGTGACTGATGAGAGGGGCGCGTAACCCTTACAGTGCTGCCGCCTATTCCCATCTGTGACTGATGAGAGGGGCGCGTAACCCTTACAGTGCTGCCGCCTATTCCCATCTGTGACTGATGAGAGGGGCGCGTAACCCTTACAGTGCTGCCGCCTAGTCTCATCTGTGACTGATGAGAGGGGCGCGTAACCCTTACAGTGCTGCCCCCTAGTCTCATCTGTGACTGATGTCTTATAGGCAGAGGGGCAGCTTAACCCTTACAGTGCTGCCCCCTAGTCTCATCTGTGGCTGATCTCTTATAGGCAGAGGGGCAGCTTAACCCTTACAGTGCTGCCCCCTAGTCTCATCTGTGGCTGATCTCTTATAGGCAGAGGGGCAGCTTAACCCTTACAGTGCTGCCCCCTAGTCTCATCTGTGACTGATCTCTTATAGGCAGAGGGACAGCTTAACCCTTACAGTGCTGCCTACTAGTCTCATTTGTGACTGATGTCTTATAGGCAGAGAGGGGCGCTTAACCCTTACAGTGCTGCCAGTGCAGGATGTGTAGAGCCGTGATGGCGACCCTATGACACGCTTAGCCATAGTCACTGTCATACGGCCACATGCAAGCTCCATAACAGTCCCGCGTTATTACAGTGCGGCCCACCACGTATTCCCCGCCCCAGAATACAGCTAGCCGCAGTGGTGCCGCGATCCAGCCTCGTCTTGCTCCTGCCACCAGTGTTGTCTTCCGGCGCCACAGCCCGCATCCTGGACCGCAGCAGTATTGTAAGTGTGTGTGGGGAGGGATGGGGTCGGGGGATGGGTCAGGTGAAGTAGTGTGTGTGTGTGTGGGGAGGGATGGTGCCAGGTGGGGTTTTGTGTCTGTGGGGATGGGGTCAGGTCGGGTAGTGTGTGTGTGTGTGTGTGTGTGTGTGGTTAAGGGGGTCAAGTGGGGTAGTGTGTGTGGGGATGGGGGTCAGGTGGGATAGTGTGTATGTGTGTGAGTAAGGGTCAGGTGGGGTACTGTATGGAGAGGGATTGGGGTCAGGTGGGGTTGTGTGAGTGGGGAAGGGTCAGGTAGGGTAGTGTATGGGGAGGGATAGGGGTCAGGTGGGGTAGTGTGTTTGTGGAAGGGTAAGGTAGGGTAGTGTATGGGGAAGGGTTAGGTAGGGTAGTGTATGGGCAGGGATGGTGGTCAGGTGGGATAGTGTGTGTGTGTGTGTGTGTGTGTGTGTGAAAGGGTCAGGTAGGGTAGTGTGTATGTGGAAGGGTAAGGTAGGGTAGTGTATAGGCAGGGATGGTGGTCAGGTGGGGTAGTGTATGGGGTTCAGGTGGGGTAGTGTATGGGGAGGGATGGGGGTCAGGTGGGGTAGTGTGTGTGTGGAAGGGTCAGGTAGGGTAGTGTATGGGGAGGGATAGGGGTCAGGTGGGGTAGTGTGTGTGTGGAAGGGTAAGGTAGGGTAGTGTATAGGCAGGGATGGTGGTCAGGTGGGGTAGTGTATGGGGAGGGATGGGGGTCTGGTGGGGTAGTGTGTGTGTGGAAGGGTCAGGTAGGGTAGTGTATGGGGAGGGATAGGGGTCAGGTGGGGTAGTGTGTTTGTGGAAGGGTAAGGTAGGGTAGTGTATGGGGAAGGGTTAGGTAGGGTAGTGTATGGGCAGGGATGGTGGTCAGTTGGGTTAGTGTATGGGGAGGGATGGAGGTGGGGTGCTGTGTGTGTGGATGGGGGTCAGGTGGGGTAGCGCAGTGCTTCTCAAACTTTTTTTACTGGAGCCTCACTCAACAGACCAAGGCAATGCTTGGGCCTCACCAGACTGACCAAGAGGATGCCTGGGCCTCATTATCTGTGGTTGAAGTCCATTTAAATAATGCTAGGGCTACCTTTTACCCATCTCCCAAGCTCTAGATACTAATAAAGCAACTACGAAATAAATTAATAATGTTGGTAAAATGGAGATTTTTGCAAACAGTCACTACTTTGCAGATCATAGTTACTTTGTGAAAAATGGCTCCCCAGCTGGGCCTCACCAACAACTAGGGGGCGCCTCACAGTTTGAGAAGCACTGGGGTAGCATATGGGGATCAGGTGGGGTAGTGTATGGTCAGGGATGGGGGTCAGGTGGGGTAGTGTATGGTCAGGGATGGGGGTCAGGTGGGGTAGCGTATGGGGAGGGATGGGGGTCAGGTGGAGTAGTGTATGGTCAGGGATGGGGATCAGGTGGGGTAGTGTATGGGGAGGGATGGGGTTCAGGTGGGGTAGCATATGGGGAGGGATGGGGGTCAGGTGGGGTAGCGTATGGGGATCAGGTGGGGTAGTGTATGGGGAGGGATGGGGGTCAGGTGGGATAGCGTATGGGGAGGGATGGGGGTCAGGTGGGGTAGCGTATGGGGAGGGATGGGGGTCAGGTGGGGTAGCGTATGGGGAGGGATGGGGGTCAGGTGGGGTAGCGTATGGGGAAGGATGGGGGTCAGGTGGGGTAGCGTATGGGGAGGGATGGGGATCAGGTGGGGTAGCGTATGGGGAAGGATTGGGGTCAGGTGGGGTAGCGTATGGGGAGGGGTGGGGTTTAGGTGGGGTAGTGTATGGTCAGGGATGGGGGTCAGGTGGGGTAGCGTATGGGGAAGGATGGGGGTCAGGTGGGGTAGCGTATGGTGAGGGATGGGGGTCAGGTGGGGTAGCGTATGGGGAAGGATGGGGGTCAGGTGGGGTAGTGTATGGTCAGGGATGGGGATCAGGTGGGGTAGTGTATGGTCAGGGATGGGGGTCAGGTGGGGTAGTGTATGGGGAGGGATGGGGGTCAGGTGGGGTAGCGTATGGGGAGGGATGGGGGTCAGGTGGGGTAGCATATGGGGAAGGATTGGGGTCAGGTGGGGTAGCGTATGGGGAGGGATGGGGTCAGGTGGGGTAGCGTATGGGGAAGGATGGGGGTCAGGTGGGGTAGTGTATGGTCAGGAATGGGGATCAGGTGGGGTAGTGTATGATCAGGGATGGGGGTCAGGTGGGGTAGTGTATGGTCAGGGATGGGGGTCAGGTGGGGTAGTGTATGGTCAGGAATGGGGGTCAGGTGGGGTAGTGTATGGTCAGGGATGGGGGTCAGGTGGGGTAGTGTATGGTCAGGGATGGGGGTCAGGTGGGGTAGCGTATGGGGAGGGATGGGGGTCAGGTGGGGTAGTGTATGGTCAGGGATGGGGTTTAGGTGGGGTAGTGTATGGTCAGGGATGGGGGTCAGGTGGGGTAGCGTATGGGGAGGGATGGGGGTCAGGTGGGGTAGCGTATGGTCAGGGATGGGGGTCAGGTGGGGTAGTGTATGGTCAGGGATGGGGGTCAGGTGGGGTAGTGTATGGTCAGGGATGGGGGTCAGGTGGGGTAGCGTATGGGGAAGGATGGGGGTCAGGTGGGGTAGCGTATGGGGAAGGATGGGGGTCAGGTGGGGTAGCGTATGGAGAGGGATGGGGGTCAGGTGGGGTAGCGTATGAGGAAGGATGGGGGTCAGGTGGGGTAGCGTATGGGGAGGGATGGGGGTCAGGTTGGGTAGGGTGTGTGTGGTTTGTAGTTTACGTCACACAATAATTATTTTTTTGTTTATTAAGTACAGTTATATATTACAATTACATATTTTTGTCATTTTAAACTATAAATATCGCAATATTATGGTGTTTTATCTCGATATGACACACCATCCGAGTTATACACCTTTTTATTGCCGAATGCTGACACACCAAGCTTAAAAGGTTGCCCATCACTGGTGTAAAGCATCAAAAAGGAGACAGAGTGATGTGAGCCATGTTTGCAGGATCAGACTACGCAGGGATTGTAGTCTGTAACCATGGAGACACATAGACCTGCACAGAAGCTGCTCTCTGGTGACAGGATTGTGAGTGCAGCTCTGGGGGTCACTAGAGCACATTATTATGAGCTATGCACAGATTGAGCAGAGCTTCTCCCTTATCCATGAGACCTTGTGGAGCGGAGTTGTCTGCTCACGCGGTGAATAGCCGACCGTATACTATCATCTGACATATATCCCCCCCGGTACGTGCTCTGCTGAGGGGGCGCGGAGAAGATGACACCATGGTAAATGGCGCCACGTAGCGCACAGTCTGTGCAGTCAGCCAGTGGTCTCCTCACTAAGATGTATGAGGTAAGATATGTGAGAGGAGATTGTGGGCGTGCTCAGCAGCCCCCGGATGACCCCAATGCTATTTATTTGTGCAGATGTGCAGGATGCTATATATTATATACTACAGACGTGTAATCTACATCCTTCACTGAGGAAACCTGTACAGGGGGGATCAGTCATCTCTAGCGATGGAAGATGTGCCCCGGGACCCCCTACTGAGGACGGGGCTATTAACCCCTTATATTGAACATAAACAGACCAGCAGAACAGTGAGTGCAGCTCTGGAGTATAATACATAATAACGTATGACTATATCATGAAGCTGTAGCAGTGTTGGGGTCCTCACAGTAACGGGGGGCACTAGTCACTGATCTCTATGGGGCAGCCACAGATCAGCGTTCTAGAAGAAATCCTCCTGATCCGTCAGATTATTATAAGAGATGAGGGCTCTGGGGGGGATTACAGGAGGGGCAGATAGTGATCAGCGAGACAGATCATCCTCCTGCAGTCTGTGGGGGCGCTCCAGAGGTCACCGTGCTGCTCGCCCCCCGGGATGGATACATGCTGGAGGGCGGCCATGGCGGATTCTTTGCAGAGTCCAGCCGCTCGGCACACAATGTGTTTCCAATATCGGCTCCGCTGAGTTTTCTATGTAACTTATGAAAAATGAACTGCAGCTCAGACCATGTTTGGCTCCGATCCCGGCCCGACGCCATTGGCTAAGGAGGTCCCCCGGATCCCCCACGGACGGGGGAACAATCCACCGTCTCTGTAACTACACAGAGCCGCAGCCCCCCGAGAGCCCCACAGCCACAACGCCTCTCAGCTTCATGAATTCTATTTATTTACAGCTGTCTCTAGTCAGGTGACAACCAACATGGCCGCCATCAAGGGGCCGCACCGCCCGGGCGCCTATTGCGGAAGGTAGTGGGCAGACATGCAGGAAGCCGGGAAAGCTGAGTGACACTCATGAGGAAGCCATACTGGATGCACCCGCAGACAGATGGGGAGGTGTCAGCGCCCCCTATAGATGCTATATACACAGCTGATCCCATCTCACCCACTATATCCTCGTAGGTGTTCTCCTCTAAAGTGCTTTTAGATCCAGAGCGGCGCTTCTTATCCGTACCGTTCTCCACCGGGGACGGGGAACCCAAAGACTGAACACTGGAGGTGTCCTCCAACTCCAGAGACTTCCTGTAAGGAGGAGAGATCAATACATGTATACAGAGTCACCACCTATAGAACTGCTATAACCTGGGAATATACTGTATATAATTATATATGTACAGCTGGTATAACCTGGGGATCTCCTGTATATAAATATATGTACAGCTGGTATAACCTGGAGATCGCCTGTATATAAATATATATGTACAGCTGGTATAACCTGGGTATATACTGTATATAATTATATATGTACAGCTGGTATAACCTGGGTATATACGGTATATAATATATATGTACAGCTGGTATAACCTGGGTATATACTGTATATAATTATATATGTACAGCTGGTATAACCTGGGTATATACTGTATATAATTATTTATGTACAGCTGGTATAACCTGGGGATCTCCTGTATATAATTATATATGTACAGCTGGTATAACCTGGGGATATACTGTGTATAATTATATATGTACAGCTGGTATAACCTGGGGATATACTGTATATAATTATTTATATACAGCTGGTATAAGCTGGGTATATACTGTATATAATTATTTATGTACAGCTGGTATAACCTGGGGATCTCCTGTATATAATTATATATGTACAGCTGGTATAACCTGGGGATCTCCTGTGTATAATTATATATGTACAGCTGGTATAACCTGGGTATATACTGTATATAATTATATATGTACAGCTGGTATAACCTGGGTATATACTGTATATAATATATATGTACAGCTGGTATAACCTGGGTATATACTGTATATTATTATATATGTACAGCTGGTATAACCTGGGTATAAACTGTATATAATTATATATGTACAGCCGGTATAACCTGGGGATCGCCTGTATATAAATATATATGTACAGCTGGCATAACCTGGGTATATACTGTATATAATTATATATGTACAGCTGGTATAACCTGGGTATATACTGTATATAATTATATATGTACAGCTGGTATAACCTGGGTATATACTGTATATAATATATATATGTACAGCTGGTATAACCTGGGTATATACTGTATATAATTATATATGTACAGCTGGTATAACCTGGGTATATACTGTATATAATATATATATGTACAGCTGGTATAACCTGGGTATATGCTGTATATAATATATATGTACAGCTGGTATAACCTGGGTATATACTGTATATAATTATATATGTACAGCTGGTATAACCTGGGGATCTCCTGTATATAATTACATATGTACAGCTGGTATAACCTGGGTATATACTGTATATAATTATAAATGTACAGCTGGTATAACCTGGGTATATACTGTATATAATTATATATGTACAGCTGGTATAACGTGTATATATATATATATGTGTACAGCTGTATGAGATGACGTACCTGCTCTGAGATCTGCGGTGCTCCTTCTTGGGTCTCCTGGTGACGGGTGGTGCTGGTGTGGATGGGAGCGGGGGTGGGGATACGGGTGAGGAGGGTGGAGGTAGATTATTCAGGTTGTTTCGGTGACTTTTATCGGCTTCATACTCAAATGTCCTTTTGGGTTTGGGGACGGGGTTGACGTCGGGTGCGGGGCTCTCAGGGGTGGGAGCAGTGGAGTTTGCGGTAGTTCCCGGCTTGGCGTTCTTCTCTTGCTCCGTTACCGTATTTACTGGTCTGTCGCTCGCACTCTCTGAAGTACCTGAAGTGATGGAGCGTTTCCTGCCCAGGTCCACGCTGAAACAACTGCTGGGTAGCTGGGGGAGGCCCGTGCCCGGGTTCTCCTTCAGCGCCTGCTCGATTTTCTGGATCCGGTTCAGCACGGCGGAGGACTCCTTCCTGGACCCTCTGATGAAGGCGTTGGCGGGTTCTGTCCGACTGGACCGCCTCTCATACCGGTAAAGAGATTCTCGCTCCGAGGCCGTGGTGCTCTCCTCCTCCTCGGTCTCCGGATAGGAACACTCAGAAAAGGTTCTGCTCATTCTCCGGTATCCTCTGAAGTCGAAGGTCTTCTCACTGCTCGGTGACGCCAGCATGCTGGGGCATCCCTCACCCGGGTCTCCTCTGTCCACGAGGAGGCCGAGACGCGGAGAGGCTTCCCCTCTGCACTCCCATTCTGAAATCTTACGCCGAATGTCAAGCACCTGTGAGCGGACGGTGGTGGCGGTGGACCTTTTGTGCGGTCGACTGCGCTGGTTGGCGGCAGACCCCAGGGATAGGGTGCTGCGGCTGATCTGGCAGTTCCCGATCACATCCCCCTCCTTGGCCTCCACTACATTCTCCTTCTGGTTGGGGCCCTTAAATACGGAAAGTCTTTTGTCCAGACAGGCGACGCTCACCGATTTGGACAAGTGGTTGGAGGTATCAGCCCCCGGGGAGAGCAGGCGGGGGTCTCGCACACTAGAGCCGCGCAGGGTCCAGTCCTTGATGACCAGTCTGTCAGTGCTGGATATGCTAGGAAACCGGTTGGCTCTGCAGAACTCCTCGCTGTCACTGAGAGGATAGGACGGGGTCCGGACCGGAGAGAGAACCGGCGGGGGAGAGACCGACTGAGACCTGGAGAGAGAAGAGCACAGAGTGATCACATGACCTCTAGATCAAACACAGGAGGAGGATGGTATACACCGGGGTATGTTACATGTATATATAACACAGGAGGAGGATGGTATACACCGGGGTATGTTACATGTATATATAACACAGGAGGAGGATGGTATACACCGGGGTATGTTACATGTATATAACACAGGAGGAGGATGGTATACACCGGGGTATGTTACATGTATATATAACACAGGAGGAGGATGGTATACACCGGGGTATGTTACATGTATATATAACACAGGAGGAGGATGGTACACACCGGGGTATGTTACATGTATATATAACACAGGAGGAGGATGGTATACACCGAGGTATATTACATGTATATAACACAGGAGGAGGATGGTATACACCGGGGTATGTTACATGTATATATAACACAGTAGGAGGATGGTATACACCGGGGTATGTTACATGTATATAACACAGGAGGAGGATGGTATACACCGGGGTATATTACATGTATATAACACAGGAGGAGGATGGTATACACCGGGGTATGTTACATGTATATAACACAGTAGGAGGATGGTATACACCGGGGTATGTTACATGTATATATAACACAGTAGGAGGATGGTATACACCGGGGTATGTTACATGTATATAACACAGGAGGAGGATGGTATACACCGGGGTATATTACATGTATATAACACAGGAGGAGGATGGTATACACCGGGGTATGTTACATGTATATATAACACAGGAGGAGGATGGTACACACCGGGGTATGTTACATGTATATATAACACAGGAGGAGGATGGTACACACCGGGGTATGTTACATGTATATATAACACAGGAGGAGGATGGTATACACCGGAGTATGTGACATGTATGTATAACACAGGAGGAGGATGGTATACACCGGGGTATGTTACATGTATATAACACAGGAGGAGGATGGTATACACCGGGGTATGGAGAACCTGTGATGTCATGTCTATCTGTCCTGGAGATATATATATATATATATATACACACACACATACACAGGGTAGACAGTAGGTGTAATAGGGTTATGAGGGGAGATTAATCAGACATGGTGTAAAGTGAAACTGGCTCAGACGCGCCCGGCAACCAATCAGATTCCACCTTTCATTCCTCGCAGATGCTTTGGAAAATGAGAGGTGTAATCTGATTGGTTGCCGGGGGCGTCTGAGCCGGTGTCACTTTCCAGCTCCCTATCACACATACTATGCTCCTCCTCCTGGACCCCCTGTGCGTACACGGATCTATGTGGCCTCCTCCACAGGCAGGATACTTGGCTATAAGATGGCGTCATCTCCATCTACATAGCGGCTGCCGAGCTACACAGACCCCGCACCATAAAGAGCCAGAGTGCTGCGGAGCGGCGGTGGCTGCTCACACCCAGGGCGGGGTGCAGGGAGACTGAGCCGCTGCCAGGCTGGAGGCCCTGCCTGGGAGAGATGCCCCCGGCCTGTGTTACTGACCCCAGCACCCCCGCACAGCAGTGGGGTAACAACCAATATGGCTGCTGCCACAGCAGGAGAGATTTCCCAACTTTTCCAAACTTCTCTCCAGTTACAGGGGCTTAAAGGGATTGTTCACCTAATGTTTTTTCTCCAGTCTTCCAGTACTTATCAGCTGCTGTATGTCCTGCAGGAAGTGGTGTATTCTCTCCAGTCTGACACAGTGCTCTCTGCTGCCGCCTCTGTCCATGTCAGGAATTGTCCAGAGCAGGAGAGGTTTTCTATGGGGATTTGCTGCTGCTCTGGACAGTTCCTGACATGGACAGAGGTGGCAGCAGAGAGCACTGTGTCAGACTGGAAAGAATACCCCACTTCCTGCAGGACATACAGCAGCTGATAAGTACTGGAAGACTGGAGAGATTTTTATATAGAGGTAAATTACAAATATCTGGCACTTGCTGTCACCAGGTGATTTGAAAGTAAAAGAGCTTCGCTGGAGTTCCCCTTTAACAGCAAGCAGAGCGCTTGGTGCTGATAAGGAAATGCAGAGAATCCCTTTAAATGGTGTCTGTCCCTGTCAGGCCACTCCTCTCACATTGTGCTGTATGTGATTGCTGTACTCACGCCCCAGCGTGCAGTCCCATGTAAACCTGCAGAGGCAGCGCAGCCAATACAGACATAGAGACTCTATCCCATGTGGGACGGGGCCTGTCACAGCTGCTCATCCTGATCTTCCTGCTTCATGGGAAAATGAGAAAAGGAAGGATGTGAGTGTAGGCCAAGGATGGGGAACTCCGGCCCTACGGCTGCTGCTGCAAAACTACAACTCCCATCATGTCTGGTCCCCATCCCTGGTCTAGGACATAATGGGTCTGTGCCCAGGCCCTAGCCCAGGTATCCTGGCCCCGAACACCTGTGTGTGACTGCACAGAGCACTGACCTTATGGAAAGCCGGCACACAGGGATCCCGCTCTCCTCCCCACACCTGTACACAGCACCTATGGGTGTGCCCTGCATCCAGCTCACCTGACAGCTCACACAGTACCCAGCATGCCAAGGGGCAGAGGAGGATTACTGTGCACAATGGTGGCGGGATTAACTCCTGCCGCTGCCAGGGGGAACAACAGTGTCACCCCTCTACTATTATATATACAGGTGATGGGGTTACAGCAGTGTCACCCCTCTATTATTATATATACAGGTGACGGGGTTACAGCAGTGTATTGTCACACCCTATATTTTTTTATATATATATATATATATATATATATATATATATACTGTATATATACAGGTGACGGGGTTACAGCAGTGTCACCCCTCTATTATTATATATACAGTATAAACAGGTGACGGGGTTACAGCAGTGTATTGTCACACCCTATATTTTATATATATATATATATATATATATATATATATACTGTATATATACAGGTGACGGGGTTACAGCAGTGTCACCCTCTATTATTATATATACAGGTGACGGGGTTACAGCAGTGTGATGTCACACCCTATATTATATATACAGGTGACGGGGTAGCAGCAGTGTGATGTCACCCCTCTATATTATATATACAGGTGACAGGGTAACAGCAGTGTGATGTCACCTCCCTATATTATATATACAGGTGACGGGGTAACAGCAGTGTGATGTCCCCCTCTATTATTATATATATACAGGTGACAGGTTAACAGCAGTGTGATGTCACCACTCTATTTTATATATACAGGTGACAGGGTAACAGCAGTGCGATGTCACCTCCATATATTATATATTCAGGTAATAGGGTACTGTACTGTACTTGAGGAGCACCCCCCCCCCCCCCCCCGAGCATGTACTGTACACGAGGACCACCCCCTCACCCACCTGTACTGTACACGCGGAGCACCCCCCCACACACTGCCAGTACTGTAAACGCGGAGCACCCCCCCCCCACTACCAACACCTGTACTGAACACTAGGAGCAGTTCCCCCACCGCCTGTACTGTACACTAGGAGCACTTCCCCCACCGCTTGTACTGTACACTAGGAGGACCCCCACCGCCTGTACTGTACTCTAGGAGAAACCCCCCACCACCACCACAGCCTGTACTGTACACTAGGAGGACCCCCACCGCCTGTACTGTACACTAAGAACACTTTCCCCACCGCCTGTACTGTACACTAGGAGCACTTACCCCACCGCCTGTACTGTACACTAAGAACACTTTCCCCACCGCCTGTACTGTACACTAGGAGCACTTACCCCACCGCCTGTACTGTACACTAGGAGCACTTCCCCCACCTCCTGTACTGTACTCTAGGAGCACTTCCCCCACCCCCTGTACTGTACACTAGGAGCACTTACCCCACCGCCTGTACTGTACTCTAGGAGCACTTCCCCCATCGCCTGTACTGTACACTAAGAACACTTCCCCCACCGCCTGTACTGTACTCTAGGAGCACTTACCCCACCTCCTGTACTGTACTCTAGGAGCACTTCCCCCACCGCTTGTACTGTACACTAGGAGCACTTACCCCACCTCCTGTACTGTACTCTAGGAGCACTTCCCCCACCGCTTGTACTGTACACTAGGAGCACTTACCCCACCTCCTGTACTGTACTCTAGGAGCACTTCCCCCACCGCTTGTACTGTACACTAGGAGCACTTACCCCACCTCCTGTACTGTACTCTAGGAGCACTTCCCCCACCGCTTGTACTGTACACTAGGAGCACTTACCCCACCTCCTGTACTGTACTCTAGGAGCACTTCCCCCACCTCCTGTACTGTACTCTAGGAGCACTTCCCCCACAGCCTGTACTGTATACTAGGAGCACTTCCCCCACCGCCTGTACTGTACACTAGGAGCACCCCTTCCTCCACCACCTGTACTGTACACTAAGAGCACTTACCCCACCGCCTGTACTGTACACTAGGAGCACTTACCCCACCGCCTGTACTGTACACTAGGAGCACTTCCCCCACCGCCTGTACTGTACACTAGGAGCACCCCTTCCTCCACCGCCTGTACTGTACACTAGGAGCACCCCTTCCTCCACCGCTTGTACTGTACACTAGGAGCACTTCCCCCACCGCCTGTACTGTACACTAGGAGCACCCCTTCCTCCACCGCCTGTACTGTACACTAGGAGCACCCCTTCCTCCACCGCCTGTACTGTACACTAGGAGCACCTCTTCCTCCACCGCCTGTACTGTACACTAGGAGCACCTCTTTCTCCACCGCCTGTACTGTACACTAGGAGCACCCCTTCCTCCACCGCCTGTACTGTACACTAGGAGCACCTCTTTCTCCACCACCTGTACTGTACACTAGGAGCACTTCCCCCACCGCCTGTACTGTACACTAGGAGCACCTCTTCCTCCACCGCCTGTACTGTACACTAGGAGAACCCCTCCCCCCACCGCCTGTACTGTACACTAGGAGCACTTCCCCCACCGCCTGTACTGTACACTAGGAGCACTTCCCCCACCGCCTGTACTGTACACTAGGAGCACTTCCCCCACCGCCTGTACTGTACACTAGGAGCACCTCTTCCTCCACCGCCTGTACTGTACACTAGGAGCACCCCTTCCTCCACCGCCTGTACTGTACACTAGGAGCACCTCTTCCTCCACCGCCTGTACTGTACACTAGGAGCACCCCTTCCTCCACCGCTTGTACTGTACACTAGGAGCACTTCCCCCACCGCCTGTACTGTACACTAGGAGCACCCCTTCCTCCACCTCCTGTACTGTACTCTAGGAGCACCCCTTCCTCCACCTCCTGTACTGTACACTAGGAGCACCTCTTCCTCCACCGCCTGTACTGTACACTAGGAGCACCCCTTCCTCCACCGCCTGTACTGTACACTAGGAGCACCCCTTCCTCCACCGCCTGTACTGTACACTAGGAGCACCTCTTTCTCCACCGCCTGTACTGTACACTAGGAGCACCCCTTCCCTCCACCGCTTGTACTGTACACTAGGAGCACCCCTTCCTCCACCGCCTGTACTGTACACTAGGAGCACCCCTTCCTCCACCGCCTGTACTGTACACTAGGAGCACCTCTTTCTCCACCGCCTGTACTGTACACTAGGAGCACCCCTTCCTCCACCGCCTGTACTGTACACTAGGAGCACCTCTTTCTCCACCGCCTGTACTGTACACTAGGAGCACCCCTTCCCTCCACCGCTTGTACTGTACACTAGGAGCACCCCTTCCTCCACCGCCTGTACTGTACACTAGGAGCACCCCTTCCTCCACCGCCTGTACTGTACACTAGGAGCACCCCTTCCTCCACCGCCTGTACTGTACACTAGGAGCACCTCTTCCTCCACTGCCTGTACTGTACACTAGGAGCACCTCTTCCTCCACCGCCTGTACTGTACACTACGAGCACCTCTTCCTCCACCGCCTGTACTGTACACTAGGAGCACCCCTCCCTCCACCGCCTGTACTGTACACTAGGAGCACTTCCCCCACCGCCTGTACTGTACACTAGGAGAACCCCTTCCCCCACCGCCTGTACTGTACACTAGGAGCACCCCCCCCCCCCCCCCCACACACACACACACACACAAACACTGTACACACGGAGCACCCATAGATAAGTCGGCACCCATAGGAAACAACCAGGGACTTTCCACAGGGCAGAGGCAACTTTACTCTTTTATGTTTCTAGGAAAAAAAAAAAAAAAGAGAGAAGCAAAGAATGAGCTGGGGCCGCAGCTGATACTGTGCGGAAAACACACAACCCCTGAACACTCAGGCAGGAGGGGTGTGGATCAGGCCGAATCTAAAGGACACACGTAAGACATACCCCTAACTAATTCTATAAAGTAATTAGGTCACTCCCTTTTACAGATAAGTCCCACCCCTATAGCATTCTTGCAGGGGCCCTTTAAGAAGGCTAGGCGTGTATGTCATACAGAAAATCTTATAGTAGTATACAGTCTGTTTTCTGTCACTCCTCTAGGTCCTTGGCCTGGATGACACATATGTATTGTAGGTCTTATAGCTGTATGTTATAGTAGTATACAGTCAGTTTTCTGTCACTCCTCTAGGTCCTTGGCCCGGATGACACATATGTATTGTAGGTCTGATAGCTGTATGTTATAGTAGTATACAGTCTGTTTTCTGTCACTCCTCTAGGTCCTTGGCCTGGATGACACGTATGTATTGTAGGTCTTATAGCTGTATGTTATAGTAGTATACAGTCAGTTTTCTGTCACTCCTCTAGGTCCTTGGCCTGGATGACACGTATGTATTGTAGGTCTTATAGCTGTATGTTATAGTAGTATACAGTCTGTTTTCTGTCACTCCTCTAGGTCTGCGGCCCGGATGACACATATGTATTGTAGGTCTGATAGCTGTATGTTATAGTAGTATACAGTCAGTTTTCTGTCACTTCTTGCAGGGGCCCTTTAAGAAGGCTCAGCGTATATGTCAGACAGGAATTCTTCTTGTAAATGGTTTCAGCCTCAGGACAGAAGAGGAAAGTGATTGTGAAGCAGGACGGGGGCGGGGGAGGGATTGTGGCGTAATGACACTGTCATTTGTCAGGCGTCTTGTAACACCACCAACATGATGAATGGGATTAACGCGTTTCACAACCTGATGTCGCCGGAGGCTACGAGACGCGCACATTTACATAAGGTGATTCAGCGAGTTCACGAGCAATCACAGGACACAACGGCTGCAATTACTACGCCGATTACCACAGTGTGACCCGGGGCGGGGAGCGGCGCTCCGGAGGGAATATAGACAACAAACACTCCAGCGACTTCTATATAACAGTAACATTAAGCCGGTAATTCATGCTCCCGATCCTGATATGTTACAGGTCCTTGGTCCACATGACACATATGTATTGTAGGTCTTATAGCTGTATGTTATAGTAGTATACAGTCTGTTTTCTGTCACTCCTCTAGGTCCTTGGCCCGGATGACACATATGTATTGTAGGTCCTATAGCTGTATGTTATAGTAGTATACAGTCAGTTTTCTGTCACTCCTCTAGGTCTGCGGCCCGGATGACACATATGTATTGTAGGTCTCCTAGCTGTATGTTATAGTAGTATACAGTCTGTTTTCTGTCACTCCTCTAGGTCTGCGGCCTGGATGACACATATGTATTGTAGGTCTCCTAGCTGTATGTTATAGTAGTACACAGTCTGTTTTCTGTCACTCCTCTAGGTCTGCGGCCCGGATGACACATATGTATTGTAGGTCTTATAGCTGTATGTTATAGTAGTATACAGTCTGTTTTCTGTCACTCCTCTAGGTCTGCGGCCTGGATGACACATATGTATTGTAGGTCTTATAGCTGTATGTTATAGTAGTATACAGTCTGTTTTCTGTCACTCCTCTAGGTCCTTGGCCCGGATGACACATATGTATTGTAGGTCTTATAGCTGTATGTTATAGTAGTATACAGTCTGTTTTCTGTCACTCCTCTAGGTCCTTGGCCCGGATGACACATATGTATTGTAGGTCTTATAGCTGTATGTTATAGTAGTATATAGTCTGTTTTCTGTCGCTCCTCTCGGTCCTTGGCCCGGATGACACATATGTATTGTAGGTCTCCTAGCTGTATGTTATAGTAGTACACAGTCTGTTTTCTGTCACTCCTCTAGGTCTGCGGCCCGGATGACACATATGTATTGTAGGTCTTATAGCTGTATGTTATAGTAGTATACAGTCTGTTTTCTGTCACTCCTCTAGGTCTGCGGCCCGGATGACACATATGTATTGTAGGTCTTATAGCTGTATGTTATAGTAGTATACAGTCAGTTTTCTGTCACTCCTCTAGGTCTGCGGTCTGGATGACACATATGTATTGTAGGTCTTATAGCTGTATGTTATAGTAGTATACAGTCTGTTTTCTGTCACTCCTCCAGGTCGTTGGCCCGGATGACACATATGTATTGTAGGTCTTATAGCTGTATGTTATAGTAGTATACAGTCTGTTTTCTGTCACTCCTCTAGGTCCTTGGCCCGGATGACACATATGTATTGTAGGTCTCCTAGTTGTATGTTATAGTAGTATACAGTCTGTTTTCTGTCACTCCTCTAGGTCTGCGGCCCGGATGACACATATGTATTGTAGGTCTTATAGCTGTATGTTATAGTAGTATACAGTCTGTTTTCTGTCACTCCTCTAGGTCCTTGGCCTGGATGACACATATGTATTGTAGGTCTCCTAGCTGTATGTTATAGTAGTATACAGTCTGTTTTCTGTCACTCCTCTAGGTCCTTGGCCCGGATGACACATATGTATTGTAGGTCTTATAGCTGTATGTTATAGTAGTATACAGTCTGTTTTCTGTCACTCCTCTAGGTCTGCGGCCCGGATGACACATATGTATTGTAGGTCTCCTAGTTGTATGTTATAGTAGTATACAGTCAGTTTTCTGTCACTCCTCTAGGTCTGCGGCCCAGA
The DNA here is from genome assembly GCA_027789725.1 of Dendropsophus ebraccatus. Lineage (NCBI taxonomy): Eukaryota > Metazoa > Chordata > Amphibia > Anura > Hylidae > Dendropsophus > Dendropsophus ebraccatus. Next base: position 19,025,637 of record JAQFWZ010000034.1, on the reverse strand, counting down.
TGACACATATGTATTGTAGGTCTCCTAGCTGTATGTTATAGTAGTATACAGTCTGTTTTCTGTCACTCCTCTAGGTCCTTGGCCCGGATGACACATATGTATTGTAGGTCTCCTAGCTGTATGTTATAGTAGTATACAGTCTGTTTTCTGTCACTCCTCTAGGTCCTTGGCCCGGATGACACATATGTATTGTAGGTCTTATAGCTGTATGTTATAGTAGTATACAGTCTGTTTTCTGTCACTCCTCTAGGTCCTTGGCCCGGATGACACATATGTATTGTAGGTCTTATAGCTGTATGTTATAGTAGTATACAGTCTGTTTTCTGTCACTCCTCTAGGTCCTTGGCCTGGATGACACATATGTATTGTAGGTCTTATATCTGTATGTTATAGTAGTATACAGTCTGTTTTCTGTCACTCCTCTAGGTCTGCGGCCCGGATGACACATATGTATTGTAGGTCTTATAGCTGTATGTTATAGTAGTATACAGTCTGTTTTCTGTCGCTCCTCTAGGTCTGCGGCCCGGATGACACATATGTATTGTAGGTCTTATAGCTGTATGTTATAGTAGTATACAGTCTGTTTTCTGTCACTCCTCTAGGTCTGCGGCCCGGATGACACATATGTATTGTAGGTCTTATAGCTGTATGTTATAGTAGTATACAGTCAGTTTTCTGTCACTCCTCTAGGTCCTTGGCCTGGATGACACATATGTATTGTAGGTCTTATAGCTGTATGTTATAGTAGTATACAGTCAGTTTTCTGTCACTCCTCTAGGTCCTTGGTCCACACGACACATATGTATTGTAGGTCTCCTAGCTGTATGTTATAGTAGTATACAGTCAGTTTTCTGTCACTCCTCTAGGTCCTTGGCCCGGATGACACATATGTATTGTAGGTCTTATAGCTGTATGTTATAGTAGTATACAGTCAGTTTTCTGTCACTCCTCTAGGTCTGCGGCCCGGATGACACATATGTATTGTAGGTCTTATAGCTGTATGTTATAGTAGTATACAGTCTGTTTTCTGTCACTCCTCTAGGTCCTTGGCCTGGATGACACATATGTATTGACACTTCTGTCGGTATACAGCGGGATTCCTACACCAGGATGGAAGCTTTGTTGCACCAGGCAGGAATGAGAGTTACTTTATTGCAGGAATCTATTGTAGGCCGTATCTCCGCTCCCTGGATACTGAGCCAGTGTATACCATTGTTCTGCTCTGTAGTTATGTCTACAAAGACTTCCTGCTCTGCAAATATAAGCTGCGGCCTTCTGAGAGGTGAATAGCAGTATAGCGGTATAGCAGTATAGCGGAATAGCAGACTATGGCATCATATTCAGAATCTGTGGGGTACGTTATGATGGTGTACCCGTATACCTGTGGGGTACAGTAAAGCGTTATAGCAGGATCTGTGGGGATATAGTATGGCGGTATAAGAAGCTAACACATCATATTCAGGATCTGTAGGGTACACTATGGCGGTATAGCAGGATTTGTGGGGTACAGTATGGTGGTATAGCAGGATCTGTGGGGTACAGTAAGGCGGTATAGCAGGATTTGTGGGGTACACTATGGTGGTATAGCAGGATTTGTGGGGTACACTATGGCAGTATAGCAGGACCTGTGGGGTACAGTAAGGTGGTAAAGCAGGATCTGTAGGAATACAGTATGGCAGAATAAGAGACTAAGACGTCACATTCAGAATCTGTGGGGTACACTATAGGGGTATAGCAGGATCTGTGCGGTACACTAATGCAGTATAGCAGGATCTGTGGGGTACACTACGGGGGTATAGCAGGATTTGTGGGGTACACTATGGTGGTACAGCAGGATCTGTGGAGTACACTATGGTGGTACAGCAAGATCTGAGGGGTACACTATGGCGGTACAGAAGGATCTGTGGGGTACACTATGGCTGTATGGCAAGATCTGTGGGGTACACTATAGGGGTATAGCAGGATCTTTGGGGTACACTATGGGGGTATAGCAGGATCTGTGGTGTACACTATGGCGGTATGTCAGGATCTGTGGGGTACACTATGGGGGTATAGCAGGATCTGTGGGGTACACTATGGCGGTATATCAGGATCTGTGCGGTACACTATGGCTGTACAGCAGGATCTGTGGGGAAAACTATGGCGGTATAGCAGGATCTGTGGGGTACACTATGGGGGTATAGCAGGATCTGCGGTGTACACTGTGGGGGTATAGCAGGATCTGTGGGGTACACTATGGCGGTATATCAGAATCTGTGGGGTACACTATGGGGGTATAGCAGGATCTGTGGGGTACACTATGGCGGTATATCAGGATCTGTGCGGTACACTATGGCTGTACAGCAGGATCTGTGGGGAAAACTATGGCTGTACAGCAGGATCTGTGGGGAAAACTATGGCGGTATAGCAGGATCTGTGGGGAAAACTATGGCGGTATAGCAGGATCTGTGGGGTACACTATGGCGGTACAGCATGTTATGGCCATCAGACGGTCCGGAGATCAGATATGTCAGATGTGTCCAGTCACCTCCACTGTACGCGGGAGAAACCTAAAGACGTCACCGCTCCCGTCTGACTGATGCAATGGAGACAGCATGGAATGCGCTGTCATCCAGACATGCCCGGCAGCACAGCTTAGGAGACATGGCCGCCCCTGTCTCATACACCGTATATAATGCAGTTACACATGAGGAACGCTTCCTGGAGCCGCGCCAGCTCATCGGATGGTCCTAACATGAATTCCATCATAGGGAAAGTATTCTGTGGAGGAGACCCCCGGGTATACAGGGAGGGGCAGGCTGTCACATACAGCGGAGGAGACCCCCGGGTATACAGGGAGGGGCAGGCTGTCACATACAGAGGAGACCCCCGGGTATACAGGGAGGGGCAGGCTGTCACATACAGAGGAGACCCCCGGGTATACAGGGAGGGACAGGCTGTCACATAAAGCGGAGGAGACCCCCGGGTATACAGGGAGGGGCAGGCTGTCACATACAGCGGAGGAGACCCCAGGGTATACGGGGAGGGCCAGCTGTCACATACAGCGGAGGAGACCCCCGGGTATACAGGGAGGGGCCAGCTGTCACATACAGCGGAGGAGACCCCGGGTATACAGGGAGGAGCAGGCTGTCACATATAGCGGAGGAGACCCCGGGTATACAGGGAGGGGCCAGCTGTCACATATAGCGGAGGAGACCCCGGGTATACAGGGAGGGGCCAGCTGTCACATACAGCGGAGGAGACCCCCGGGTATACAGGGAGGGGAAGGCTGTCACATATAGCGGAGGAGACCCCAGGGTATACGGGGAGGGCCAGCTGTCACATACAGCGGAGGAGACCCCAGGGTATACAGGGAGGAGCAGGCTGTCACATACAGCGGAGGAGACCCCCGGGTATACGGGGAGGGCCAGCTGTCACATACAGCAGAGGAGACCCCTGGGTATACAGGGAGGGGCAGGCTGTCACATACAGCGGAGGAGACCCCCGGGTATACAGGGAGGGGCAGGCTGTCACATACAGAGGAGACCCCCGGGTATACAGGGAGGGGCCAGCTGTCACATATAGCGGAGGAGACCCCCGGGTATACAGGGAGGGGCAGGCTGTCACATACAGCGGAGGAGACCCCGGGTATACAGGGAAGGGCAGGCTGTCACATACAGCGGAGGAGACCCCAGGGTATACAGGGAGGGGCAGGCTGTCACATACAGCGGAGGAGACCCCCGGGTATACAAGGAGGGGCAGGCTGTCACATACAGCGGAGGAGACCCCGGGTATACAGGGAGGGGCCAGCTGTCACATACAGCGGAGGAGACCCCCGGGTATACAGGGAGGGACAGGCTGTCACATACAGCAGAGGAGACCCCCGGGTATACAGGGAGGGGCCGGCTGTCACATACAGCGGAGGAGACCCCCGGGTATACAGGGAGGGGCCGGCTGTCACATACAGCGGAGGAGACCCCCGGGTATACAGGGAGGGGCCGGCTGTCACATACAGCGGAGGAGACCCCGGGTATACAGGGAGGGACAGGCTGTCACATACAGCAGAGGAGACCCCAGGGTATACAGGGAGGGGCAGGCTGTCACATACAGAGGAGACCCCCGGGTATACAGGGAGGGGCCAGCTGTCACATACAGCGGAGGAGACCCCCGGGTATACAGGGAGGGGCCGGCTGTCACATACAGCAGAGGAGACCCCAGGGTATACAGGGAGGAGCAGGCTGTCACATACAGCAGAGGAGACCCCCTGGGTATACAGGGAGGGACAGGCTGTCACATACAGCGGAGGAGACCCCCGGGTATACAGGGAGGAGCAGGCTGTCACATACAGCGGAGGAGACCCCAGGGTATACGGGGAGGGACAGGCTGTCACATACAGCGGAGGAGACCCCGGGTATACGGGGAGGGGCCAGCTGTCACATACAGCGGAGGAGACCCCCGGGTATACAGGGAGGGGCCAGCTGTCACATACAGCGGAGGAGACCCCCGGGTATACAGGGAGGGGAAGGCTGTCACATACAGCGGAGGAGACCCCCGGGTATACAGGGAGGAGCAGGCTGTCACATACAGCAGAGGAGACCCCCTGGGTATACAGGGAGGGACAGGCTGTCACATACAGCGGAGGAGACCCCGGGTATACAGGGAGGAGCAGGCTGTCACATACAGCGGAGGAGACCCCAGGGTATACGGGGAGGGCCAGCTGTCACATAAAGCGGAGGAGACCCCCGGGTATACAGGGAGGGGCAGGCTATCACAAACAGCGGAGGAGACCCCGGGTATACAGGGAGGAGCAGGCTGTCACATACAGCGGAGGAGACCCCAGGGTATACAGGGAGGAGCAGGCTGTCACATACAGCAGAGGAGACCCCGGGTATACAGGGAGGGGCCAGCTGTCACATACAGCAGAGGAGACCCCCGGGTATACAGGGAGGGCCAGCTGTCACATACAGCGGAGGAGACCCCAGGGTATACAGGGAGGGGCTGGCTGTCACATACAGTGGAGGAGACCCCAGGGTATATGGGGAGGGACAGGCTGTCACATATAGCGGAGGAGACCCCAGGGTATACGGGGAGGGACCAGCTGTCACATACAGCGGAGGAGACCCCAGGGTATACAGGGAGGGGCCAGCTGTCACATACAGCGGAGGAGACCCCCGGGTATACAGGGAGGGGCAGGCTATCACATACAGCGGAGGAGACCCCCGGGTATACAGGGAGGGGCCAGATCTCACATACAGCAGAGGAGACCCCCCGGGGGAGGGGCCGGCTGTCACATACAGCGGAGGAGACCCCCGGGTATACAGGGAGGGGCCGGCTGTCACATACAGCGGAGGAGACCCCTGGGTATACAGGGAGGGGCAGGCTGTCACATACAGCGGAGGAGACCCCCGGGTATACGGGGAGGGCCAGCTGTCACATACAGCAGAGGAGACCCCTGGGTATACAGGGAGGGGCCGGCTGTCACATACAGCAGAGGAGACCCCCGGGTATACAGGGAGGGGCCGGCTGTCACATACAGTGGAGGAGACCCCCGGGTATACAGGGAGGGGCCGGCTGTCACATACAGCGGAGGAGACCCCGGGTATACAGGGAGGGGCCAGCTGTCACATACAGCGGAGGAGACCCCCGGGTATACAGGGAGGGGCCAGCTGTCACATACAGCGGAGGAGACCCCCGGGTATACAGGGAGGGGCCGGCTGTCACATACAGCGGAGGAGACCCCCGGGTATACAGGGAGGGGCCGGCTGTCACATACAGCGGAGGAGACCCCCGGGTATACAGGGAGGGGCCGGCTGTCACATACAGTGGAGGAGACCCCCGGGTATACAGGGAGGGGCCGGCTGTCACATACAGCAGAGGAGACCCCGGGTATACAGGGAGGGGCCAGCTGTCACATACAGCAGAGGAGACCCCCGGGTATACAGGGAGGGGCCGGCTGTCACATACAGCGGAGAAGACCCCCGGTTATATGGGGAGGGGCGGCTGTTACAGGAGACCTCACTGTATCTAGTGGGTCACTGTCCTGTACCTTTAGTGTCATTTTTAGGGCCCCCGGGGATCCAGACAGAGGTGCACCATCTCCTCCAGTGCATACACTTCATTCCTTACCGTTCCGGCGGGATCCTACAGCTGCCAGCAGCATGAGGGATGGCTGCCGTCTTGTTGGCGGTCATGGTCATCTCTGCCCTCTGTGGTCCTGAGTACCTGGAAAGGAAAGAGACACAAGGTTACAACCAGCCATCACCCCCCTGTGTATATACCCTGGACGCGGCCGCATCTGTATATATAGATATACTCATCTACCTGTGTGTTAGTCCCCACTGCAGCTCCAAACCAGTGCAGGGAGATACAGGACTCAATATTATATAGGATGAGTATTACTGATCACAGTGCAGGGAGATACAGGACTCAATATTATATAGGATATTACTGATCACAGTGCAGGGAGATACAGGACACAATATTATATAGGATGAGTATTACTGATCACAGTGCAGGGAGATACAGGACTCAATATTATATAGGATATTACTGATCACTGTGCAGGGAGATACAGGACACAATATTATATAGGATATTACTGATCACAGTGCAGGGGGATACAGGACACAATATTATATAGGATATTACTGATCACAGTGCAGGGAGATACAGGACGCAATATTATATAGGATGAGTATTACTGATCACAGTGCAGGGAGATACAGGACACAATACTATATAGGATATTACTGATCACAGTGCAGGGAGATACAGGACGCAATATTATATAGGATGAGTATTACTGATCACAGTGCAGGGAGATACAGGACACAATATCATATAGGATATTACTGATCACAATGCAGGGAGATACAGGACACAATATTATATAGGACATTACTGATCACAGTGCAGGGAGATACAGGACTCAATATTATATAGGATATTACTGATCACAGTGCAGGGAGATACAGGACACAATATTATATAGGACATTACTGATCACAGTGCAGGGGGATACAGGACACAATATTATATAGGACATTACTGATCACAGTGCAGGGAGATACAGGACACAATATTATATAGGATATTACTGATCACAGTGCAGGGGGATACAGGACACAATATTATATAGGATATTACTGATCACAGTGCAGGGGGATACAGGACACAATATTATATAGGATATTACTGATCACAGTGCAGGGAGATACAGGACACAATATTATATAGGACATTACTGATCACAGTGCAGGGGGATACAGGACACAATATTATATAGGATGAGTATTACTGATCACAGTGCAGGGAGATACAGGACTCAATATTATATAGGATATTACTGATCACAGTGCAGGGAGATACAGGACACAATATTATATAGGACATTACTGATCACAGTGCAGGGGGATACAGGACACAATATTATATAGGATATTACTGATCACAGTGCAGGGAGATACAGGACACAATATTATATAGGATATTACTGATCACAGTGCAGGGAGATACAGGACACAATATTATATAGGATGAGTATTACTGATCACAGTGCAGGGAGATACAGGACACAATATTATATAGGATATTACTGATCACAGTGCAGGGAGATACAGGACACAATATTATATAGGATATTACTGATCACAGTGCAGGGAGATACAGGACACAATATTATATAGGACATTACTGATCACAGTGCAGGGAGATACAGGACACAATATTATATAGGATATTACTGATCACAGTGCAGGGAGATACAGGACGTAATATTATATAGGATATTACTGAGCACAGTGCAGGGAGATACAGGACACAATATTATATAGGATATTACTGATCACAGTGCAGGGAGATACAGGACGTAATATTATATAGGATATTACTGAGCACAGTGCAGGGAGATACAGGACACAATATTATATAGGATGAGTATTACTGATCACAGTGCAGGGAGATACAGGACACAATATTATATAGGATGAGTATTACTGATCACAGTGCAGGGAGATACAGGACACAATATTATATAGGATGAGTATTACTGATCACAGTGCAGGGAGATACAGGACACAATATTATATAGGATGAGTATTATTGATCACAGTGCAGGGAGATACAGGACACAATATTATATAGGATGAGTATTACTGATCACAGTGCAGGGAGATACAGGACGCAATATTATATAGGATATTACTGATCACAGTGCAGGGAGATACAGGACACAATATTATATAGGATGAGTATTACTGATCACAGTGCAGGGAGATACAGGACACAATATCATATAGGACATTACTGATCACAGTGCAGGGAGATACAGGAGACAATATTATATAAAATGAGTATTACTGATCACAGTGCAGGGAGATACAGGACACAATATTATATAGGATATTACTGATCACAGTGCAGGGAGATACAGGACGCAATATTATATAGGATGAGTATTACTGATCACAGTGCAGGGAGATACAGGACACAATATTATATAGGATATTACTGATCACAGTGCAGGGAGATACAGGACACAATATTATATAGGATGAGTATTACTGATCACAGTGCAGGGAGATACAGGACACAATATCATATAGGACATTACTGATCACAGTGCAGGGAGATACAGGAGACAATATTATATAAAATGAGTATTACTGATCACAGTGCAGGGAGATACAGGACACAATATTATATAGGATATTACTGATCACAGTGCAGGGAGATACAGGACACAATATTATATAGGATATTACTGATCACAGTGCAGGGAGATACAGGACGCAATATTATATAGGATATTACTGATCACAGTGCAGGGAGATACAGGACACAATATTATATAGGATATTACTGATCACAGTGCAGGGAGATACAGGACGTAATATTATATAAGATGAGTATTACTGATCACTGATACAGGAGGACACAGTGACTAGGGGTGCTACACTGTATAATATGATGAGTATTACTGATCACAGTGCAGGGAGATACAGGACTCAATATTATATAGGATATTACTGATCACAGTGCAGGGAGATACAGGACACAATATTATATAGGATATTACTGATCACAGTGCAGGGAGATACAGGACACAATATTATATAGGATATTACTGATCACAGTGCAGGGAGATACAGGACACAATATTATATAGGATATTACTGATCACAATGCAGGGAGATACAGGACGCAATATTATATAGGATATTACTGATCACAATGCAGGGAGATACAGGACACAATATTATATAGGATATTACTGATCACAGTGCAGGGGGATACAGGACACAATATTATATAGGATGAGTATTACTGATCACAATGCAGGGAGATACAGGACACAATATTATATAGGATGAGTATTACTGATCACAGTGCAGGGAGATACAGGACACAATATTATATAGGATGAGTATTACTGATCACAGTGCAGGGAGATACAGGACACAATATTATATAGGATGAGTATTACTGATCACAGTGCAGGGAGATACAGGACACAATATTATATAGGATATTACTGATCACAGTGCAGGGAGATACAGGACACAATATTATATAGGATATTACTGATCACAGTGCAGGGAGATACAGGACACAATATTATATAGGATATTACTGATCACAGTGCAGGGAGATACAGGACACAATATCATATAGGACATTACTGATCACAGTGCAGGGAGATACAGGAGACAATATTATATAAAATGAGTATTACTGATCACAGTGCAGGGAGATACAGGACACAATATTATATAGGATATTACTGATCACAGTGCAGGGAGATACAGGACACAATATTATATAGGATATTACTGATCACAGTGCAGGGGGATACAGGACACAATATTATATAGGATATTACTGATCACAGTGCAGGGAGATACAGGACACAATATTATATAGGACATTACTGATCACAGTGCAGGGGGATACAGGACACAATATTATATAGGATATTACTGATCACAGTGCAGGGAGATACAGGACACAATATTATATAGGATATTACTGATCACAGTGCAGGGGGATACAGGACACAATATTATATAGGATATTACTGAGCACAGTGCAGGGAGATACAGGACACAATATTATATAGGACATTACTGATCACAGTGCAGGGGGATACAGGACACAATATTATATAGGATGAGTATTACTGATCACAGTGCAGGGAGATACAGGACTCAATATTATATAGGATATTACTGATCACAGTGCAGGGAGATACAGGACACAATATTATATAGGATATTACTGATCACAGTGCAGGGAGATACAGGACACAATATTATATAGGATATTACTGAGCACAGTGCAGGGAGATACAGGAGGACACAGTGACTAGGGGTGATATATAATATGATGAGTATTACTGCTGGTGGCTGAATCACAGCTCTGAATTCTGAATCGGATCCCTATGTGGCAACCAATAGCGAGAATGTCCCGGCATGCTGGGAGTTGTAGTTCTGCATCAGCTGGACAGCCATGATGGCTGACCCTGTCCTCTCCCTTTAAGGATGTGATCCCAGATATTTGTGATGTATGACATGTGTCACAGGGAAGGGTCTGGGGGGCTCCGCAGTGCGGTATAAATAGCGCACACTGGTTTATTACACTTTATGGCGTTAATAACATTTCATTGTTCCATGACTTACAGACAAGTTTATAAATAAATCCGTCTCCGCTCCAGACCGCAGCCATACGTCATGTGACCTCACGGCTGCTTCTCCACATTTTTCATGTGCGGAGTGTCTATGACTAGAGATGGGGAGTACGGGGGAGGGGCCCGATGCGGCCCCTGAGACAGCACATTTATAACTCCCATAAATAGAGATGTATAATAATATAAATGTTACCAGCTGGACCGGGAGCCGGCAGACAATGTAACGCAGCCCCAGCTCTGCTACATACCGCACCCCATACAGAGATCCTGTGTACTGACTATGGCAGCTATAGGGTGAAGGGGGAGGTATTACTGCTAACAGCCAGCCTGTATATCATGTGAGAGGTAGTCACAGCCCCGCCCCCTGTCTATAGAGAGGTAGTCACAGCCACGCCCCCTGTCTATAGAGAGGTAGTCACAGCCCCACCCCCTGTCTATAGAGAGGTAGTCACAGCCCCGCCCCCTGTCTATAGAGAGGTAGTCACAGCCCTGCCCCCTGTCTATAGAGAGGTAGTCACAGCCCCGCCCCCTGTATATCCTGTGTATAGAGGTAGTCACAGCCCCGACCCCTGTATATCATGTGTATAGAGAGGTAGTCACAGCCCCGCCCCCTGTATATCATGTGTATAGAGAGGTAGTCACAGCCCGCCCCCTGTATATCCTGTGTATAGAGCGGTAGTCACAGCCCCGCCCCCTGTATATCTTGAGAGAGGTGGTCACAGCCCCGCCCCCTGTGTATAGAGAGGTAGTCACAGCCCCCCCCTGTATATCCAGAGTATAAAGAGGTAGTCACAGCCCCGCCCTCTGTATATCCTGTGTATAGAGAGGTAGTCACAGCCACGCCCACTGTATATCATGTGATAGGTAGTCAAAGCCCCGCCCCTGTATATAAAGTGAGAGGTAGTCAAAGCCCCGCCCCCGGGATATATCATGTCTCACAGCTGAGGGTTAGTTACAGTGTAGCGGCGCAGGCTGCCGGGTGTCGTCCGTCTCCACATTACAGGATTTACTCATTTGTTTCTAAATTTAAATCAATGCAGGATAATTCTATTAGTTGGAAATAAGAATTACTGGCAGTCACATGACCTAAAGCTTTGCCCTGATTGGCTCTTGGGATTATTGTTGTTTATGAGATCTCGATTATCCTGAAACAACCCAGGAGTGATGGGAAGCAGCGTCCTCCCCTGCTGCCCTGCGGGGGGCGCTGTACATGATATTCTATTCATGAACAGGGAAGCTCAGGATGAACAGCTGAATTGGAGAGTCCACCTAACTGCTGCTTTCAGGTGGACTGTCCCTTTAAGAGAGTCAGCAGTATGGCGTCCGCGGTGCGGACAGGGAACGCGCAGAATTCCTACAAATGGCTTTTAATCAGCTAAACAAAGCAGCAAATATTTAGTCAGTGGCGGCCGACATGGCGGCGAATGGGTGAGAGCGAGAGGACGAACGCCGCACCCCCCCAGATGTCCCTATATGGCGGGGAATGTTCTCAATACAGGAGTGCAAGACAGTGCGGAGGATGTACCGCACATCCAAGGCTTAGATACAGCACTCAGAGGGAAGTATCACACATCCAAGGCTTAGATACAGCACTAAGGAGGGCAGTATCACACATCCAAGGCTTAGATACAGCACTAAAGAGGGCAGTATCACACGTTCAAGGCTTAGATACAGCACTCAGAGGGAAGTATCACACATCCAAGGCTTAGATACAGCACTAAAGAGGGCAGTATCACACATCCAAGGCTTAGATACAGCACTAAAGAGGGCAGTATCACACATCCAAGGTTTAGATACAGCACTAAAGTGGGCAGTATCACACGTTCAAGGCTTAGATACAGCACTCAGAGGGAAGTATCACACATCCAAGGCCAATGTTACGTTTACACAAAACGTGTGTGTTATTGCCCTCCTAAGTCCTGTATCTAAGCCTTGGATGTGTGTTATTGCCCTCCTAAGTCCTGTATCTAAGCCTTGGATGTGTGTTACTGCCCTCCTAAGTCCTGTATCTAAGCCTTGGATGTGTGTTATTGCTCTCCTAAGTGCTGTATCTAAGCCTGGATGTGTGTTACTGCCCTCCTAAGTGCTGTATCTAAGCCTGGATGTGTGTTACTGCCCTCCTAAGTGCTGTATCTAAGCCTGGATGTGTGTTACTGCCCTCCTAAGTCCTGTATCTAAGCCTTGGATGTGTGTTACTGCCCTCCTAAGTGATGTATCTAAGCCTTGGATGTGTGGTATTTTCTGATGAGACATTATATATAAACCAGTTATGTCCTCTCAGTGCTGTATCTAAACCTTGGAAGTGTGATACTGTGTGTTAAGTGCTCAGAGGACAGTATCATGCATCCATGGCTTAGATACAGTACTCGAAGGAAAGTATCCCACGTCCTATGCTTATATACAGCACTCAGAGGGAGGATATAACTATTTTATATACAGACGCTCATTAAAATGATCAAAAATCCAAGGCTTAGATACAGCAATCAAAGGACAGCAGGATACATACGCTTATATACAGAGCTCATCAGAAAGTATCTAACATGATAAGCTTGGGTACAGCGTTCAGCAGACAGCATCACACATCCAAGGCTTAGATACAGCGCTCATCTAGTTTGTAGTTTGTGCTGTCAGGAGATGTAGTGCTGTGCGGCTCTCTGGCAGAGTATCACACCTTAGAGGCTTAGGTACAGACGATAATCGTTTGGTGATACGTAGCGGGGTGTGGTGTAGGTCTCTGGTGCAGTATCACACATGACAGGCTTAGATACACAGAGGACAGATGTAGTGTGGTGTAGGTCTCTGGTGCAGTATCACACATGACAGGCTTAGATACACAGAGGACAGATGTAGTGTGGTGTAAATCTATGGGACAGTACCACATATGACAGGCTTAGATACACAGAGGACAGATGTAGTGTGGTGTAGGTCTCTGGGACAGTATCACATATGACAGGCTTAGATACACAGTGGTTAGGGGAGGTAGTGTGGTGTAGGTCTCTGGGACAGTATCACACATGACAGGCTTAGATACACAGTGGTTAGGGGAGGTAGTGTGGTGTAGGTCTCTGGGACAGTATCACACATGACAGACTTGGATACACAGAGGACAGATGTAGTGTGGTGTAGATCTCTGGGACATTATCACACATGACAGGCTTAGATACACAGAGGACAGATGTAGTGTGGTGTAGGTCTCTGGGACAGTATCACACATGACAGACTTAGATACACAGAGGACAGATGTAGTGTGGTGTAGGTCTCTGGGACAGTATCACACATGACAGGCTTAGATACACAGTGGTTAGGGGAGGTAGTGTGGTGTAGGTCTCTGGGACAGTATCACACATGACAGGCTTAGATACACAGAGGACAGATGTAGTGTGGTGTAGGTCTCTGGGACAGTATCACACATGATAGGCTTAGATACACAGAGGACAGATGTAGTGTGGTGTAGGTCTCTGGGACAGTATCACACATGACAGGCTTAGATACACAGAGGACAGATGTAGTGTGGTGTAGGTCTCTGGGACAGTATCACACATGACAGGCTTAGATACACAGTGGTTAGGGGAGGTAGTGTGGTGTAGGTCTCTGGGATAGTATCACACATGACAGGCTTAGATACACAGTGGTTAGGGGAGGTAGTGTGGTGTAGGTCTCTGGGACAGTATCACACATGACAGGCTTAGATACACAGTGGTTAGGGGAGGTAGTGTGGTGTAGGTTTCTGGGACAGTATCACACATGACAGGCTTAGATACACAGAGGACAGATGTAGTGTGGTGTAGGTCTCTGGGACAGTATCACACATGACAGGCTTAGATACACAGAGGACAGATGTAGTGTGGTGTAGGTCTCTGGGACAGTATCACACATGACAGGCTTAGATACACCGTGGTTAGGGGAGGTAGTGTGGTGTAGGTCTCTGGGACAGTATCACACATGACAGACTTGGATACACAGAGGACAGATGTAGTGTGGTGTAGGTCTCTGGGACAGTATCACACATGACAGGCTTAGATACACAGTGGTTAGGGGAGGTAGTGTGGTGTAGGTCTCTGGGACAGTATCACACATGACAGGCTTAGATACACAGTGGTTAGGGGAGGTAGTGTGGTGTAGGTTTCTGGGACAGTATCACACATGACAGACTTGGATACACAGAGGACAGATGTAGTGTGGTGTAGATCTCTGGGACAGTATCACACATGATAGGCTTAGATACACAGTGGTTAGGGGAGGTAGTGTGGTGTAGGTCTCTGGGACAGTATCACACATGACAGGCTTAGATACACAGAGGACAGATGTAGTGTGGTGTAGGTCTCTGGGACAGTATCACACATGATAGGCTTAGATACACAGAGGACAGATGTAGTGTGGTGTAGGTCTCTGGGACAGTATCACACATGACAGGCTTAGATACACAGAGGACAGATGTAGTGTGGTGTAGGTCTCTGGGACAGTATCACACATGACAGACTTAGATACACCGTGGTTAGGGGAGGTATTGTGGTGTAGGTCTCTGGGACAGTACCACATGACAAGCTTAGATACACAGAGGACAGATGTAGTGTGGTGTAGGTCTCTGTGTATCTAAGCCTGTCATATGTGATACTGTCCCAGAGGACAGATGTAGTGTGGTGTAAATCTCTGGGACAGTACCACGACAGGCTTAGATACACAGAGGACAGATGTAGTGTGGTGTAAATCTCTGGGACAGTACCACGACAGGCTTAGATACACAGAGGACAGATGTAGTGTGGTGTAGGTCTCTGGTGCAGTATCACACATAACAGACTTAGATACACAGAGGACAGATGTAGTGTGGTGTAGGTCTCTGGGACAGTATCACACATAACAGGCTTAGATACACAGAGGACAGATGTATTGTGGTGTAGGTCTCTGGTGCAGTATCACACATAACAGACTTAGATACACAGAGGACAGATGTAGTTTGGTGTAGGTCTCTGGGACAGTATCACATATGACAGGCTTAGATACACAGAGGACAGATGTAGTGTGGTGTAGGTCTCTGGGACAGTATCACATATGACAGGCTTAGATACACAGAGGACAGATGTATTGTGGTGTAGGTCTCTGGGACAGTATCACATATGACAGGCTTAGATACACAGAGGACAGATGTAGTGTGGTGTAAATCTCTGAGACAGTACCACATGACAGGCTTAGATACACAGAGGACAGATGTAGTGTGGTGTAGGTCTCTGGGACAGTATCACATATGACAGGCTTAGATACACAGAGGACAGATGTAGTGTGGTGTAAATCTCTGAGACAGTACCACATGACAGGCTTAGATACACAGAGGACAGATGTAGTGTGGTGTAGGTCTCTGGGACAGTATCACACATAACAGGCTTAGATACATTAAGTGGTCAGGGGACGTATCACCCCTGCGGTCCACGTTACTGGAACCAGCTGTGACTCACTGTGGATGGGGTAGCGTGTCTTAATTTGAGCAGTGGCGGCCGCGATACACGGTGATACACTCCACTTGTTTGGCTGCAGTTACAGGGATGTTCTGTATCCGATTCCCGGAATTCACAATAAATTGTTTTCTAGTTGTGAAATGGTTGGAAAGAGCTGCGGGCGGTGACATGTGATACATCCGGGGACCATGTGGTGCTGTATCTAGGCCTTTCAGGTGTGATACATCCGGGGACCATGTGCTGCTGTATCTAAGCCTTTAAGGTGTGATACATCCGGGGACCATGTGGTGCTGGGATCATGTATCTAAGCCTTTCAGGTGCGATACATCCGGGGACCATGTGCTGCTGTATCTAAGCCTTTAAGGTGTGATACATCCGGGGACCATGTGCTGCTGTATCTAAGCCTTTAAGGTGTGATACATCCGGGGACCATGTGCTGCTGGGATCATGTATCTAAGCCTTTAAGGTGTGATATATCTGGGGACCATGTGCTGCTGTATCTAAGCCTTTAAGGTGTGATACATCTGGGGACCATGTGGTGCTGGGATCATGTATCTAAGCCTTTAAGGTGTGATACATCCGGGGACCATGTGGTACTGGGATCATGTATCTAAGCCTTTCAGGTGTGATACATCCGGGGACCATGTGCTGCTGGGATCATGTATCTAAGCCTTTCAGGTGTAATACATCCGGGGACCATGTGCTGCTGGGATCATGTATCTAAGCCTTTAAGGTGTGATACATCCGGGGACCATGTGCTGCTTTGAACATGTATCTAAGCCTTTCAAGTAATACATCCAGGGACCATGTACTGCTGGGATCATGTATCTAAGCCTTTCAGGTGTGATACATCCGGGGACCATGTGCTGCTGGGATCATGTATCTAAGCCTTTCAGGTGTGATACATCCGGGGACCATGTGCTGCTGGGATCATGTATCTAAGCCTTTCAGGTGTGATACATCCGGGGATCATGTGCTGCTGGGATCATGTATCTAAGCCTTTAAGGTGTGATACATCCAGGGACCATGTGCTGCTAGGATCATGTATCTAAGCCTTTCAGGTGTGATACATCCAGGGACATTGTGCTGCTGGGATCATGTACCTAAGCCTTTCAGGTGTGATACATCCGGGGACCATGTGCTGCTGGAAACATGTATCTAAGCTGATCAGGTGTGATATATCCGGGGATCATGTGCTGCTGGGATCATGTATCTAAGCAGATCAGGCGTGATACATCCGGGGACCATGTGCTCCTGGGATCATGTTTCTAAGCTTATCAGGTGTGATACATCAGGGGACCATGTGCTGAAGTATCTAAGCTTATTTGATGGTGCAGATTTGATGCTGTGTTCAGATATTTAGATCTAATCTGCTGCGTATTTGCTGTGTATCGCAGCAGTAAATACGCTGCGTATACGGTGTGTGTGTTTATACCCTAAGGCTGGGTTCACACTGCGTTTTTGCAATCAGTTTTTTTTTTTCATCCATTTTTTTGCAAAAAACGGATACAAAAAACGGATGCATTTGTGTCCCTCCGTTTTGATCCGTTTTTCCATTGGCTTCCATTGTAAAAAAAACGGATTAGTTTTTTTTTTTTACGGACGCAAAAACGTAGCTGACACTACTTTTGTGTCCGTTAAAAAAAACAGATCCGTTTTTTTTTTTTTTTTCAATGGAAGTCAACGGAAAAACGGATGCACACTTAGGGTACAAACACACACACCGTATATGCAGCAGATTTGATGGTGAAGACTTGATGCTGTGTTCAGTTATTTAGATCTAATCTGCTGCGTATCTGCTGCGTATTTGCTGCGTATCACAGCAGTAAATACGCTGCGTATACGGTGTGTGTTTGTACCCTAATGCATCCGTTTTTTCCATCAGTTTTTTGCAAAAAAAAAAACGGATCAAAAAAACGGATTGCAAAAACGCAGTGTGAACCCAGCCTAAGCTTATCAGGTGTGATACATACAGGGACCGTGTGCTCCAGGGCTAATATATCTAAGGGTGCGTTTACACAGAGAGATTTAACTGACAGATTTTTGAAGCCAAAGCCAGGAACAGATTATAAAAAGGGAACAGGTCATAAAGGAAAGACTGAGATTTCTCCTCTTCTGAAATCCATTCCTGGCTTTGGCTTCAAAAATCTGTCAGATAAATCTCTCTGTGTAAAAGCACCCTATGCTTATCAGGTCTGATACACCCAGGGACCATATGCTGATGGGTTGTTGTATCTAAGCTTATCAGGTGTGATACACCCTGGGACCATGTGCCACTGGGCTGAAGTATCTAAGCTTGTCATGTGTGATACTTCTCCAGTCACTGTACCCTTCCTGTCCCCTCACACAGCGCACGGTCTGTGTGTGATGTCATCAGCAGCTGTCAGAGGAATAGAATACGGCCAGATAATGGTCTCCAGCTGTGAGGGGCACCACCAGATACTTCTCCTCTGACACCAGTGCAGGGACCCCGACCACTGCGCCTTAACAGCGCCATTCATCATCATCATCATCATCATCGACCTTCGGCTGCTTCCAGATATGGAGAAGGTATAGCGGATTCCAAGAAAGCTGGGTGACAACCAACATGGCCGCCATGAGTGCCCCCATAGGTGTGGTCATCTACCTTGCAGGGCTATGGGAAAGCTGGGTGACAACCAATATGGCCGCCATGAGTGCCCCCATAGGTGTGGTCATCCAGCCTGCCCCACAGGTGATGTAGGATCCTGGTCATGTATGGAGATGTATGATGGGGGGGACATGTATGGAGATGTATGATGGGGGGGACATGTATGGAGATGTATGATGGGGGGGGACATGTATGGAGATGTATGATGGGGGGGACACGTATGGAGATGTATGATGGGGGGGACATGTATGGAGATGTATGATGGGGGGGACATGTATGGAGATGTATGATGGGGGGACATGTATGGAGATGTATGATGGGGGGACATGTATGGAGATGTATGATGGGGGGGACATGTATGGAGATGTATGATGGGGGGACATGTATGGAGATGTATGATGGGGGGGGACATGTATGGAGATGTATGATGGGGGGGACACGTATGGAGATGTATGATGGGGGGGACATGTATGGAGATGTATGATGGGGGGGACATGTATGGAGATGTATGATGGGGGGGACATGTATGGAGATGTATGATGGGGGGACATGTATGGAGATGTATGATGGGGGGACATGTATGGAGATGTATGATGGGGGGGACATGTATGGAGATGTATGATGGGGGGACACGTATGGAGATGTATGATGGGGGGGGACATGTATGGAGATGTATGATGGGGGGACATGTATGGAGATGTATGATGGGGGGACATGTATGGAGATGTATGATGGGGGGGACATGTATGGAGATGTATGATGGGGGGACATGTATGGAGATGTATGATGGGGGGGACGTATGGAGATGTATGATGGGGGGACACGTATGGAGATGTATGATGGGGGGGACATGTATGGAGATGTATGATGGGGGGACATGTATGGAGATGTATGATGGGGGGGACATGTATGGAGATGTATGATGGGGGGGACATGTATGGAGATGTATGATGGGGGGACATGTATGGAGATGTATGATGGGGGGACATGTATGGAGATGTATGATGGGGGGACATGTATGGAGATGTATGATGGGGGGGACATGTATGGAGATGTATGATGGGGGGGACATGTATGGAGATGTATGATGGGGGGACATGTATGGAGATGTATGATGGGGGGACGTGTATGGAGATGTATGATGGGGGGACGTGTATGGAGATGTATGATGGGGGAACGTGTATGGAGATGTATGATGGGGGAACGTGTATGGAGATGTATGATGGGGGAACATGTATGGAGATGTATGATGGGGACATGTATGGAGATGTATGATGGGGGGACATGTATGGAGATGTATGATGGGGGAACATGTATGGAGATGTATGATGGGGGAGACATGTATGGAGATGTATGATGGGAGGACATGTATGGAGATGTATGATGGGGGACATGTATGGAGATGTATGATGGGGGACATGTATGGAGATGTATGATGGGGACATGTATGGAGATGTATGATGGGGGGGACATGTATGGAGATGTATGATGGGAGGACATGTATGGAGATGTATGATGGGGGACACGTATGGAGATGGATGATGGGGGGACACGTATGGAGATGTATGATGGGGGGACATGTATGGAGATACATGATGGGGACATGTATGGAGATGTATGATGGGGGACACGTATGGAGATGTATGATGGGGGGACACGTATGGAGATGTATGATGGGGACATGTATGGAGATGTATGATGGGGGGGACATGTATGGAGATGTATGATGGGGGGACACGTATGGAGATATATGATGGGGGGACACGTATGGAGATGTATGATGGGGGGACACGTATGGAGATGTATGATGGGGGACACGTATGGAGATGTATGATGGGGGGACACGTATGGAGATGTATGATGGGGGGACACGTATGGAGATGTATGATGGGGGACACGTATGGAGATGTATGATGGGGGGACACGTATGGAGATACATGATGGGGGGGACATGTATGGAGATGTATGATGGGGGGACATGTATGGAGATACATGATGGGGACACGTATGGAGATGTATGATGGGGGGACATGTATGGAGATACATGATGGGGACATGTATGGAGATGTATGATGGGGACATGTATGGAGATGTATGATGGGGGGACATGTATGGAGATGTATGATGGGGACATGTATGGAGATGTATGATGGGGGGACGTGTATGGAGATGTATGATGGGGGGACATGTATGGAGATACATGATGGGGACATGTATGGAGATGTATGATGGGGACATGTATGGAGATGTATGATGGGGGACACGTATGGAGATGTATGATGGGGGGACATGTATGGAGATAAATGATGGGGACATGTATGGAGATGTATGATATGGGGACATGTATGGAGATGTATGATGGGGACATGTATGGAGATGTATGATATGGGGACATGTACGGAGATGTATGATGAGGGATGTGTATCCAGAAGAATAGAAGCCTCCTGGGGTTGGGGTCTCCCCCATTACAATCAGCCTGTGGTCACTGGGAGTCGGGAGACCACAGGTCACATTCCTAAAATATTCCACAAACCATAAAACAAAGACGTCATCACCCTGTGGGTTTATAACCGGAGCGGCACAGCCCCCCACCCCCTCCCATCACTACATGTGCATTTAAAGGGACACAGGCCCCAAATCTGAGGCCTTTACCAGAGCAGCAGATCAGGAGAACGCTAAAACACAGATCTCAGAGCGGATACAATAAAGGGGGACAATGGACGACGGCTGTGAGTGAGCATACAGCACAGACCTATACATTCCCATAGTGACAGTGCACGACCGCTGTGAGTGAGCACGCAGCACAGACCTGTACATTGCCATAGTGACAGTGCACGGCCGCTGTGAGTGAGCACGCAGCACAGACCTGTACATTCCCATAGTGACAGTGCACGGCCGCTGTGAGTGAGATTACAGCACAGACCTGTACATTGCCATAGTGACAGTGCACGGCCGCTGTGAGTGAGCACGCAGCACAGACCTGTACATTCCCATAGTGACAGTGCACGGTCGCTGTGAGTGAGCACGCAGCACAGACCTGTACATTCCCATAGTGACAGTGCACGACCGCTGTGAGTGAGATTACAGCACAGACCTGTATATTGCCATAGTGACAGTGCACGGCCGCTGTGAGTGAGGATGCAGCACAGACCTGTATATTGCCATAGTGACAGTGCACGGCCGCTGTGAGTGAGGATGCAGCACAGACCTGTATATTGCCATAGTGACAGTGCACGGCCGCTGTGAGTGAGATTACAGCACAGACCTGTACATTCCCATAGTGACAGTGCACGGCCGCTGTGAGTGAGCACGCAGCACAGACCTGTACATTGCCATAGTGACAGTGCACGACTGCTGTGAGTGAGCATACAGCACAGACCTGTATATTGCCATAGTGACAGTGCACGGCCGCTGTGAGTGAGATTACAGCACAGACCTGTACATTGCCATAGTGACAGTGCACGGCCGCTGTGAGTGAGCATACAGCACAGACCTGTACATTGCCATAGTGACAGAGCACGGCCGCTGTGAGTGAGGATGCAGCACAGACCTGTACATTGCCATAGTGACAGTGCACGGCCGCTGTGAGTGAGATTACAGCACAGACCTGTACATTGCCATAGTGACAGTGCACGGCCGCTGTGAGTGAGATTACAGCACAGACCTGTACATTCCCATAGTGACAGTGCACGACCGCTGTGAGTGAGCACGCAGCACAGACCTGTACATTGCCATAGTGACAGAGCACGGCCGCTGTGAGTGAGCACGCAGCACAGACCTGTACATTGCCATAGTGACAGAGCACGGCCGCTGTGAGTGAGCACGCAGCACAGACCTGTACATTCCCATAGTGACAGAGCACGGCCGCTGTGAGTGAGCACGCAGCACAGACCTGTACATTCCCATAGTGACAGAGCACGGCCGCTGTGAGTGAGCACGCAGCACAGACCTGTACATTGCCATAGTGACAGTGCACGGCCGCTGTGAATGAGCACGCAGCACAGACCTGTATATTGCCATAGTGACAGAGCACGGCTGCTGTGAGTGAGATTACAGCACAGACCTGTACATTCCCATAGTGACAGTGCACGGCCGCTGTGAGTGAGCACGCAGCACAGACCTGTACATTCCCATAGTGACAGTGCACGGCCGCTGTGAGTGAGCACGCAGCACAGACCTGTACATTCCCATAGTGACAGTGCACGGCCGCTGTGAATGAGCACGCAGCACAGACCTGTACATTCCCATAGTGACAGAGCACGGCCGCTGTGAGTGAGATTACAGCACAGACCTGTACATTCCCATAGTGACAGTGCACGGCCGCTGTGAATGAGCACGCAGCACAGACCTGTACATTCCCATAGTGACAGAGCACGGCCGCTGTGAGTGAGCATACAGCACAGACCTGTACATTGCCATAGTGACAGTGCACGGCCGCTGTGAGTGAGATTACAGCACAGACCTGTACATTGCCATAGTGACAGTGCACGGCCGCTGTGAGTGAGCACGCAGCACAGACCTGTACATTCCCATAGTGACAGAGCACGGCCGCTGTGAGTGAGCATACAGCACAGACCTGTACATTGCCATAGTGACAGTGCACGACTGCTGTGAGTGAGCATACAGCACAGACCTGTATATTGCCATAGTGACAGTGCACGGCCGCTGTGAGTGAGCATACAGCACAGACCTGTACATTCCCATAGTGACAGTGCACGGCCGCTGTGAGTGAGCATACAGCACAGACCTGTACATTCCCATAGTGACAGAGCACGACTGCTGTGAGTGAGCACGCAGCACAGACCTGTACATTCCCATAGTGACAGAGCACGGCTGCTGTGAGTGAGATTACAGCACAGACCTGTACATTCCCATAGTGACAGAGCACGGCCGCTGTGAGTGAGATTACAGCACAGACCTGTACATTGCCATAGTGACAGTGCACGACTGCTGTGAGTGAGCACGCAGCACAGACCTGTACATTCCCATAGTGACAGTGCACGGCCGCTGTGAGTGAGGATGCAGCACAGACCTGTACATTCCCCCCAAGGACAAATCATACAGTATCTAAGCCTATCATGTTTGATACTGTCTGCTGTGCTGCTGTATCTAACCCTATCCTGTATGATAGTGTCTGCTGTATCTAAGCCTGTGTGATACTGCACCCCTCCCAGAGCAGCTCCCTGGGGTCTGGTGATCTCTTCTTGGTTCTCAGGCCTCGTCTGCCATCGGTCTGGTGGGTACGTGACGCTCATGTTCCCAGGACTTTAGGTTTGGTGAATTGCGGGGGCACCGGAGGACGAACAAAAATAGACAAAGTATATACAGCGACTGTGACCTCACACACACAATCTAATAGATCCCTGTATACAGCGACTGTGACCTCACACACACAATCTAATAGATCCCTGTATACAGCGGCTGTGACCTCACACACACAATCTAATAGATCCCTGTATACAGCGACTGTGACCTCACACACACAATCTAATGGATCCCTGTATACAGCGACTGTGACCTCACACACAATCTAACAGATCCCTGTATACAGCGACTGTGACCTCACACACACAATCTAATAGATCCCTGTATACTGCGGCTGTGACCTCACACACACAATCTAATGGATCCCTGTATACAGCGACTGTGACCTCACACACACAATCTAATGGATCCCTGTACACAGCGACTGTGACCTCACACACAATCTAATGGATCCCTGTATACTGCGGCTGTGACCTCACACACACAATCTAATAGATCCCTGTATACAGCGGCTGTGACCTCACACACACAATCTAATAGATCCCTGTATACAGCGACTGTGACCTCACACACACAATCTAATGGATCCCTGTATACAGCGACTGTGACCTCACACACAATCTAATAGATCCCTGTATACAGCGACTGTGACCTCACACACACACAATCTAATAGATCCCTGTATACTGCGGCTGTGACCTCACACACACAATGTAATTGATCCCTGTATACAGCGACTGTGACCTCACACACACAATCTAATAGATCCCTGTATACAGCGGCTGTGACCTCACACACACAATCTAATAGATCCCTGTATACAGCGACTGTGACCTCACACACACAATCTAATGGATCCCTGTATACAGCGACTGTGACCTCACACACAATCTAATAGATCCCTGTATACAGCGACTGTGACCTCACACACACACAATCTAATAGATCCCTGTATACTGCGGCTGTGACCTCACACACACAATGTAATTGATCCCTGTATACAGCGACTGTGACCTCACACACACACAATGTAATAGATCCCTGTATACAGCGACTGTGACCTCACACACACACAATGTAATAGATCCCTGTATAAAGTGGCTGTGACCTCACACACACAATCTAATGGATCCCTGTATACAGTGACTGTGACCTCACACACAATCTAATGGATCCCTGTATACAGCGGCTGTGACCACACACACACACACACACACACACACACACACACACACACACACACACAATCTAATTGATCCCTGTATACAGCGGCTGTGACCTCACACACACAATCTAATGGATCCCTGTATACAGCGGCTGCGACTTCACACAAACACACACACACACACAATCTAATAAATCCCTGTATACAGCAGATGTGACCTCACACACAATCAAATAGATCCCTGTATTCAGCGGCTGTGACACACACACACACACACTCTAATAGATCCCTGTATACAGCGACTGTGACCTCACACACAATCTAATAGATCCCTGTATACAACGGCTATGACATCACACACACACAATCTAATAGATCCCTGTATACAGCGACTGTGACCACACACACACACACACACACACACAAAATCTAATAGATCCCTGTATACAGCAGTTGTGACCTGACACACACAGAATCTAAAAGATCCCTGTATACAGCGACTGTGGCCTCACACACACAATCTAATAGATCCCTGTACACAGCCACTGTGACCTCACACAAACAATCTAAAAGATCAATGCATACAGTGGCTGTGACCTCACACACAATCTAATAGATCCCTGTATACAGCGACTGTGACCTCACACACACAATCTAATAGATCCCTGTATACAGTGGCTATGTCCTCATACACACACAATGTAATGGATCCCTGTATACAGTGACTGTGACCTCACACACAATCTAATGGATCCCTGTATACATCGACTGTGACCTCACATACACACAATCTAGTAGATCCCTGTATACAGCAGATGTGACCTCACACACACAATCTAATTGATCCCCGTATACAGCGACTGTGACCTCACACACAATCAATCAAATAGATCCCTGTATACAGCGGCTGTGACCACACACACACACACACACGCAATCTAATAGATCTCTGTATACAGTGGCTGTGACTTCACACAGACACACAATCTAATGGATACCTGTATACAGCGGCTGTGACCTCACATATATACACACACATACACACACTCAATCTAATAGATTTCTGTATACAGCGACTGTGACCTCACACACACAATCTAATGGATACCTGTATACAGCGGCTGTGTCCTCACATATATACACACACATACACACACTCAATCTAATAGATCTCTGTATACAGCGACTGTGACCTCACACACACAATCTAATAGATCCCTGTATACAGCGGCTGTGTCCTCACACACACAATCTAATGGATCCCTGTATACAGTGACTGTGACCTCACACACAATCTAATGGATCCCTGTATACATCGACTGTGACCTCACATACACACAATCTAGTAGATCCCTGTATACAGCAGATGTGACCTCACACACAATCAATCAAATAGATCCCTGTATACAGCGGCTGTGACCACACACACACACACACACGCAATCTAATAGATCTCTGTATACAGCGGCTGTGACTTCACACAGACACACAATCTAATGGATACCTGTATACAGCGGCTGTGACCTCACATATATACACACACTCAATCTAATAGATCTCTGTATACAGCGACTGTGACCTCACACACACAATCTAATGGATACCTGTATACAGCGGCTGTGACCTCACATATATACACACACATACACACACTCAATCTAATAGATCTCTGTATACAGCGACTGTGACCTCACACACACAATCTAATAGATCCCTGTATACAGCGGCTGTGTCCTCACACACAATCCCTGTATACAGTGGCTGTGTCCTCACACACAGCTCACAGGAGGGATCCAGGGATCTGGTGCTCCATTGTCAGCCAGAGCTGCACTCACAATTCTGCTGGCTGACACTGGATGTATGGGGGGAGGAGGGGGTCCCCCCCCCATTCCTGTATCTCCATCCGATAACACATGGACTTGTGTCTCTCAGAACAGGATGTAATAATAACACAATCCCTGCAGTGTTATATAACCTTATCAGCCTCCTTATCACACAACCATGGAATCCGAGCCAAAAGCAACGCCTGACTGTGCCGCCATTGTCAGCCCACAAGGTCACCTGTCAGTCATAGTGTGAGACCGAGCGACTAATCAATACGACAACGGCTCACTGCATCCATGTACATGTATATATGTATACATCCACCAGAGTAGTATAGAGTGGCTGGACGGCTGCCATGCGGTTGGCAGCTGCACAGTGCCAGCACCTCCCGCCGTACCAGTAGCGTGTCCTGACCTTGGAGGATAACACAGCGGCCAGGTGCTGCCCGAGATGCTGTACTAATCCATTAACATTGTTGAATGTGATCCTTAGCCACTGTGCGAGTCCATGGCCGGAATACAAGAGTCTCTGGGCGGAGTTAGGGCCCTATTCCACGGGACGATTATCGTGAGAACGGCCTGAAAGCGTTTACCCATTTACATGGAACGATAATCGTTACTTATGATCGTTCTTGTGGCCGTCTTGTCATCGCTATTGTTCGTTGCTACTGCGAAAGACGGAACGATCCTGACGTCACCTATATATATACAGCTCCAGTACTGATCCTGATGTCACCTATATATATATATATACAGCTCCAGTACTGATCCTGATATCACCTATATATACAGCTCCAGTACTGATCCTGATGTCACCTATATATATACAGCTCCAGTACTGATCCTGATGTCACCTATATATACAGCTCCAGTACTGATCCTAATGTCACCTATATATATATATACACAGCTCCAGTACTGATCCTGATGTCACCTATATATATACAGCTCCAGTACTGATCCTGATATCACCTATATATACAGCTCCAGTACTGATCCTAATGTCACCTATATATATATATATACACAGCTCCAGTACTGATCCTGATGTCACCTATATATATACAGCTCCAGTACTGATCCTGATGTCATATATATATATATATATACAGCTCCAGTACTGATCCTGATGTCACCTACACTCACCGGCCACTTTATTAGGTACACCATGCTAGTAACGGGTTGGACCCCTTTTTGCCTTCAGAACTGCCCCAATTCTTGGTGGCATAGATAGAACAAGGTGCTGGAAGCTTCCTCAGAGATTTTGGTCCATAGTGACATGATGACATCACACAGTTGCCGCAGATTTGTCGGCTGCACATCCATGATGCCAATCTCCCGTTCCACCACATCCCAAAGATGCTCTATTGGATTGAGATCTGGTGACTGTGGAGGCCATTGGAGTACAGTGACCTCATTGTCATGTTCAAGAAACCAGTCTGAGATGATTCTAGCTTTATGACATGGCGCATTATCCTGCTGAAAGTCGCCATCAGATGTTGGGTCCATTGTGGTCATAAAGGGATGGACATGGTCAGCAACAATACTCAGGTAGGCTGTGGCGTTGTAACCATGCTCAATTGGTACCAAGGGGCCCAAAGAGTGCCAAGAAAATATTCCCCACACCATGACACCACCACCACCAGCCTGAACCGTTGATACAAGGCAGGATGGATCCATGCTTTCATGTTGTTGACGCCAAATTCTGACCCTACCATCCGAATGTCGCAGCAGAAATCGAGACTCATCAGACCAGGCAACGTTTTTCCAATCTTCTACTGTCCTATTTCGATGAGCTTGTGCAAATTGTAGCCTCAGTTTCCTGTTCTTAGCTGAGCGGAGTGGCACCGGTGTGGTCTTCTGCTGCTGTAGCCTATACTGTGTACTGTGCGTTCAGAGATGCTCTTCTGCCTACCTTGGCTGTAACGGTTGGCTATTTGAGTCACTGTTGCCTTTCTATCAGCTGGAACCAGTCTGCCCATTCTCCTCTGGCCTCTGGCACCAACAAGGCATTTCCGCCCACAGAACGGCCGCTCACTGGATGGTTTTTCTTTTTCGGACCATTCTCTGTAAACCCTAGAGATGGTTGTGCGTGAAAATCCCAGTAGATCAGCAGTTTCTGAACTACTCAGACCAGCCCTTCTGGCACCAACAACCATGCCACGTTCAAAGGCCTCAAATCACCTTTCTTCCCCATACTGATGCTCGGTTTGAACTGCAGGAGATTGTCTTGACCATGTCTACATGCCTAAATGCACTGAGTTGCCGCCATGTGATTGGCTGATTAGAAATTAAGTGGTAACGTGCAGTTGGACAGGTGTACCTAATAAAGTGGCCGGTGAGTGTATATATACAGCTCCAGTACTGATCCTGATGTCATCTATATATATACAGCTCCAGTACTGATCCTAATGTCACATATATATATATATATATATATATATATATACAGTTCCAGTACGGATCCTGATGTCACCTATATATACAGCTCCGGTACAACTCCTAATGTCACCTATATATACAGCTCCGGTACAACTCCTGATGTCACATATATATATATATATATATATATATATATATATATACAGCTCCAGTACTGATCTTGATGTCACCTATATATACAGCTCCAGTACTGATCCTGATGTCACCTACAGTATATATACAGCTCTGGTACTGATCCTGATGTCACATATATATATATATATATATATATATATATATATACAGCTGCAGTACTGATCCAGATGTCACCAATATATACAGCTACAGTACTGATCCTGGTGTATATATATATATATATATATATATATATATATACACAAATACACAGCTCCGCACAGATGTCGTTCTCCCACAGACACTTATCTGTCTAGACAGCGGCTTGTGGTGAAGAATGTCCCCGCATTCCCTCCTCCATACCAACCAGCCACTACCTGAGCATGAAAAGGACCGAACACCTCAGGGGTCAGAGGTCAAATCCAGAAATCATGGCGGAAGGCTCGGAGCAATCCCAGGTGGTAAAGGGTGGGGGGGGCTATGATCACATGTAACAACGACCAGAGAGAGAGAGAGAGAGAGAGAAGATCAGACACACCAAAGAGAGGGAGACATGAAGATGTGTCTTATACAGTAGTGTCCTAGCAGTCTATATGGCAGTCGTCTCTATACGGTAGTGTCCTAGCAGTCTATACAGCAGTCGTCTCTATACGGTAGTGTCCTAGTAGTCTATACAGCAGTCGTCTCTATACGGTAGTGTCCTAGTAGTCTATACGGCAGTCGTCTCTATGCGGCAGTGTCCTAGTAGTCTATACAGCAGTCGTCTCTATACGGTAGTGTCCTAGTAGTCTATACGGCAGTCGTCTCTATGCGGCAGTGTCCTAGCAGTCTATACAGCAGTCGTCTCTATGCGGCAGTGTCCCGGCAGCTGTTCCTACACGGCAGTGTCCCGGCAGTCATCTCTATACGGTAACGGCAGTGTCCCGGCAGCTGTTCCTACATGGCAAAGTCCCAGCAGTCGTCTCTATACGGCAGTCGTCTCTGTACGCCAATGTCCCGGCAGTCGTCTCTGTACGCCAGTGTCCCGGCAGTCGTCTCTGTACGCCAGTGTCCCGGCAGTCGTCTCTATACGGCAGTGGCCCGGCAGTCGTCTCTATACGACAGTTGTCTCTATACCGCAGTGTCCCGGCAGTCGTCTCTATACGGCAGTGTCCCACAAGTCGTCTCTATATGGCAGTGTCCCACTAGTCGTCTCTATACGGCAGTGTCCCACCAGTCGTCTATATACGGCAGGGTCCTGGCAGTCGTCTATACACGGCAGGGTCCTGGCAGTCGTCTATACACGGCAGGGTCCCGGCAGTCGTCTATACACGGCAGGGTCCCGGCAGTCGTCTATACACGGCAGGGTCCTGGCAGTCGTCTATACACGGCAGGGTCCCGGTACTCCCAGCAGCACAGTGCCTCTGCGGACTTCTTTTCTCTGCTATTCTTCACCTGATCTCTTACCCAATGTGACATAAGAAAACAGAAATAATCTTTACGGACGTTGAATCTGATCCAAATGTGTTACGATGCCTGTGGTTTCACCGAAATATTCAACTAGAAGGAATTCAGACTAAAGGAGCTGAGGCTCTGGGTGAGGACAGGTAAGCTGGCATGGTGCCCGACCCTTGTGTCTGTACTCTATGTATCTCCAGAGCAGGAACAGGGGCATCCTCCAGATACAACAGGTGGCATAACCCATCACATTGCCAGGGCCCATAGGTCTTAGTGCTGGACTGTAAGTGAAGCTAGTATCATAGAGGAGGGTCCAGTGTGGTGAAGCCCCTCTATATAACATCGATGCAGCCCTATAGGATTTCAGACATTGTCCTGATGGGAAAGTCCCTTTAGGGGCCCATGTACTAAGATCCGAGCTTCCAAGATAAGGAATGATTAACAATGTATGGAGAAATGTATGTCATCATTGCATCACATGACCGGGGGGGGGGGGGGGGAGGAACATATATGTCACTGCGTGCCGACATCAATCACAAGACAGTATACAGCATGGGCAGGATGGAACACACAGACAGTATGTCAGGAGCTTTACAGGCGGCGCTGGACTTTCCCATACTGGAGCTATAGTGTTCTATCGAACTAATACACAGAGAGAGAGAGAGAGAGAGGGGGTAGAGAGAAAAAGAGAGAGAGAGACAGAGGGGTATAGACAGGGAGAGAGAGGGGGGATACAGAGAGAGAGCGAGGGGGGGTAGAGAGAGAGAAGAGAGGGGGGAGTGAGAGGGAGGGGGAGAGAGGAGAGAGAGAAAGAGGGAGAGAAGGGGTAGAGAGGGAGTTAGAGAAGAGAGGAGAGAGAGAGAGAGACAGAGGGAGTAGAGAGAGAGAGGGGGTAAAGAGAGAGAAGAGAAGGGGGGAGTGAGAGGGAGGGGGAATGTGAGAGGGAGGGGGGAGAGAGGAAAGAGAGAGAAAGAGGGAGAGAGGGGGTAGAGAGGGAGGGGGGAGAGAGGAAAGAGAGAGAAAGAGGGAGAGAGGGGGGAGAGAGGGAGGGGGGAGAGAGGAAAGAGAGAGAAAGAGGGAGAGAGGGGGTAGAGAGGAAGGGGGGATAGAAAAAGTTAGAGAAGAGAGGGGAGAGAGAGAGAGAGACAGAGGGGTAGAGAGAGAGGGGGTAAAGAGAGAATAGGGGGGGGATTGAGAGGGAGGGGGAGAGAGGAGAGAGAAAGAGGGAGAGAGGGGGTAGAGAGGGAGGGGGGATAGAAGGAGAGTTAGAGAAGAGAGGGGAGAGAGAGACAGAGGGAGAGAGGGGGTAGAGAGAGAGGGATAGAGGTGTGACAAAGAGAGAAAGGAGATAGATAGATAGATAGAGAGATAGATAGATAGGAGATAGATAGATAGATAGGAGATAGATAGATAGATAGATAGATAGATAGATAGATAGATAGATAGATAGATAGGAGATAGATAGATAGGAGATAGATAGATAGATAGATAGATAGATAGATAGATAGATAGATAGATAGGAGATAGATAGATAGGAGATAGATAGATAGATAGGAGATAGATAGATAGATAGATAGATAGATAGATAGATAGATAGATAGATAGATAGGAGATAGATAGATAGATAGATAGGAGATAGATAGATAGATAGATAGATAGATAGATAGATAGGAGATAGATAGATAGATAGATAGATAGATAGATAGATAGATAGATAGAAGATAGGAGATAGATAGATAGGAGATAGATAGGAGATAGGAGATAGATAGATAGATAGATAGATAGATAGATAGATAGATAGATAGGAGATAGATAGATAGATAGGAGATAGATAGATAGATAGATAGATAGATAGATAGATAGATAGATAGATAGGAGATAGATAGATAGGAGATAGATAGATAGATAGATAGATAGATAGATAGGAGATAGATAGATAGATAGGAGATAGATAGGAGATAGATAGATAGATAGATAGATAGATAGATAGATAGATAGATAGGAGATAGATAGATAGATAGATAGATAGATAGGAGATAGATAGATAGATAGATAGATAGATAGATAGATATATAGGAGATAGATAGAGAGATAGAGAGATAGATAGATAGATAGATAGATAGATAGATAGATAGATAGATAGATAGAATATTCTGGGGTCTGGGCGGCCCCTATCACCCCGCTGTCCCTCTATGACCCCCTCGTCTCTTGTGTTTGTGTTTTTTCCTTTCAGGCAGCGGAGAGAGGAGAAGAGGAGTCCGGGCGGCCAATCCCAGGGCAGCGTCATTGTCCCAGAAAGACAAAAGCCTCTCTGTCTGGGGTCCGGGACCTCTCTAATCTGCTCCTCCACTTCAGAATGGACCTACTGACAAGCGGCCAAAAACAAAGCCTCCAATGGCAGCTCCCCGGTCCCACGCCATTCATACTGCCGGTGGCAGCCATCTTTACTGGCCCCTTTAAATGTCTTCTTTAAGTTTGTTTGTTTACGTTTCCTGCCCGGGATCACTAGCAGATGGATGAAGAAAGACTGTGCTTATCACTGATCCTCCAGACTCTATTCTTCTCCTTTGTCACATGTTAACTCCTTCATCCCCATAGAGGGCCAGAGCTGTGAGTCACAAGCGGCACATTCCAGCACTCACAGGGTTAATAAAAAAACAGGTGAAAGATTCTATAGATCGAACAGCACAGGAACCGGACTGTCACCAGGAGAGGACCCAGTCCCTATATAGGACCCCATATGTTCTGCTCTATGTAGGGAGCACAGCTCCGGAGGAGAGGACACCAGTCCCTATATAGGACCCACATGGTGCTGCTCTATGTAGGGAGCACAGCTCCGGAGGAGACGCTGCCAGTCCCTAGAGCAGCACCATGTGGGTCCTATATATGTAGGGAGCACAGCTCCGGAGGAGATGCTGACAGTCCCTAGGGCAGCACCATGTGGGTCCTATATATGTAGGGAGCCCAGTTCCGGAGGAGACGCTGCCAGTCCCTAGGGCAGCACCATGTGGGTCCTATATATGTAGGGAGCACAGCTCCGGAGGAGACGCTGCCAGTCCCTAGGGCAGCACCATGTGGGTCCTATATATGTAGGGAGCACAGCTCCGGAGGAGACGCTGCCAGTCCCTAGGGCAGCACCATGTGGGTCCTATATATGTAGGGAGCACAGCTCCGGAGGAGATGCTGACAGTCCCTAGGGCAGCACCATGTGGGTCCTATATATGTAGGGAGCACAGCTCCGGAGGAGACGCTGACAGTCCCTAGGGCAGCACCATGTGGGTCCTATATATGTAGGGAGCACAGCTCCGGAGGAGAAGTTGACAGTCCCTAGGGCAGCACCATGTGGGTCCTATATATGTAGGGAGCACAGCTCCGGAGGAGAAGTTGACAGTCCCTAGGGCAGCACCATGTGGGTCCTATATATGTAGGGAGCACAGCTCCGGAGGAGACGCTGACAGTCCCTATATAGGACCCACATGTGCTGCTCTGTGTAGGGAGCACAGCTCCAGGGGAGAAGCTGCCAGTATAGGGCCCACATGTGCTGCACGTAAGGAAACGAGAATCACAGGCTCCCTAAGAAGTTACAACCAATCACTATGAACCCCAAATAGGTCACAATACAATCACTAGTGCTTCCAAAATGTAGCAAGACTACAACTCCCAGCATGCCCTGACAGTCCAGCTGTTGTATATCCTTGACTCCAAATAAGCCTTGATAGCTACAGTATTGCAAAACTACAAATCCCAGCATGCCCTGACAGGCCAGCTGTTAAATAACTACAAATCCCAGCATACCCGACAGCTTTTGGCTAGGTAAGTCAGTCCTTCCAAACCAGTGGCTCTTCAACTGTTACATACCCTCCCTATGTTACATACCCTCCCTATGTTACATACCCTCCCTATGTTACATACCCTCCCTATGTTACATACCCTCCCTATGTTACATACACTCCCTATGTTACATACACTCCCTATGTTACATACACTCCCTACTAAAACTCCCAGCATGCTCAGAGAGCTATAGGCTGCGTCCACATGCTTGAAGTAATAGTTATATAGGCCACAGGTTAACGGTCGCTATCATACAACAATGACAATAGGGGTCCACCAGGGTGGTCTGTGATGGTGAGTGCCAGACAGGTGATCTGTGATGGTAAGTGAGTGCCGGAAAGGGTGGTCTGTGATGGTAAGTGAGTGCTGGACCGGGTGGTCTGTGATGGCAAGTGCCGGACAGGGTGGTCTGTGATGGTGAGTGCCGGACAGGTGATCTGTGATGGTAAGTGAGTGCCGGAAAGGGTGGTCTGTGATGGTAAGTGAGTGCTGGACCGGGTGGTCTGTGATGGTAAGTGCCGGACAGGGTGGTCTATGATGATAAGTGAGTGCTGGACCGGGTGGTCTGTGATGGTAAGTGCCGGACAGGGTGGTCTGTGATGGTAAGTGAGTGCTGGACCGGGTGGTCTGTGATGGTAAGTGCCGGACAGGGTGGTCTGTGATGGTAAGTGAGTGCTGGACCGGGTGGTCTGTGATGGTAAGTGCCGGACAGGGTGGTCTGTGATGGTGAGTGCCGGACAGGGTGGTCTGTTATGGTGAGTGAGTGCCGGACAGCGTTGTCTGTGATGGTGAGTGAGTCCCGATAGGGTGGTCTGTTATAGTGAGTGACGGACAGGGTGGTCTGTGATGGTGAGTGCCGGACAGGGTGGTCTGTGATGGTGAGTGCCGGACAGGGTGGTCTGTGATGGTGAGTGCCGGACAGGGTGGTCTGTGATGGCGAGTGCCGGACAGGGTGGTCTGTGATGGTGAGTGCCGGACAGGGTGGTCTGTGATGGTGAGTGAGTCCTGGACAAGGTGGTTTGTGATGGTGAGTGAGTCCTGGACAAGGTGGTCTGTGATGGTGAGTGAGTCCCGGACAGGGTGGTCTGTGATGGTGAGTGAGTCCCGGACAGGGTGGTCTGTAATGGTGAGTCAGTGTCGGACAGGGTGGTCTGTGATGGTGAGTGCCAGACGGGTGTTCTGTGATGGTGAGTGAGTGCCGGACAGGGTGGTCTGCGATGGTGAGTGCCGGACGGGTGGTCTGTGATGGTGAGTGAGTGCTGTACAGAGTGTCTGTGATGGCAAGTGCCGGACAGGGTGGTCTGTGATGGTGAGTGCCGGACAGGGTGGTCTGTGATGGTGAGTGCCGGACAGGGTGGTCTGTGATGGTGAGTGAGTGCCGGACAGAGTGTCTGTGATGGTGAGTGAGTGCCGCACAGGGTGTTTGTGATGCTGTGTGAGTGCCACCATCTCTATATTATAAAAACAGCCTAGATGAGCTGTATCCATGCCAGTGATCCCCCTACGGCCTAAACTTTATGGGACCCTCAGACCCTTACGGTGACCCCCTCCCCCCCCGCCCCGTCGTAATTCTACGACCAGACCGAACTGAGAATCTGCCGCTGCTCTCTCCGTTTCCATCCATCCAAGGCTATTCTCTATTTACTTAATAGGGTTATCACCAAAATAGATGGCCCAATGTGGCGGCATGACATCACTCTGCTAATGTGTAACCAGCTGAGTGCCTGACCCCTTGTGCAGCACACTGAGGGTCTGCGGCTGGGGGGACACACAGACAATAGTGGGGGAAAGGGGGTGGTGATGGTTACCTCCAGGGCGCAGCTCCAGCCTCTCCGCTCCATTCTCAGCTTTGTATTTCCCACACAAATCCTTATCCTATGGGCAGGTCCAGGGTAATGTCAGCAGCTGGAGACCCCTGGGAGCCAGTGCGAGCCCCTCATCTGACCTCCTCCCACACCAGGCTGGACCTCTCCTCCCAGGATGACCGGGGCAATGGTCACAGGCGCTGGAAGTGGCCCCGGTGGGAAGTTTGTAACCCCCACCCAGCAGCAGTGGCGGCGGCTCCTCCGAGTGTCAGCAGGAACAGAGTGCAGAGAAGTACAACCCCTCCTGTCCTCTCCACCCCCAGCACATTACTCTGCAGTCATAGCAGAGCCCAGCCAGCGCAGGAACTAATGCTACACAAAGAACTTTCTATAGTCACTTACATAGCACTGCCAGCAGGGACTTTCACTTATAGGAGGCAGTGAGATACCAGGGGCCACAAACCAATCAACCAAGGGCTACAAAATATACAACCCGGGGCCACAAACAAAGCAGGGATCACAAACCAACCCGGGGCCACAAACAAAGCAGGGATCACAAACCAACCCGGGGCCACAAACAAAGCAGGGATCACAAACCAACCCGGGGCCACAAACAATACAGGGATCACAAACCAACCCGGGGCCACAAACAATACAGGGATCACAAACCAACCCGGGGCCACAAACAAAGCAGGGATCACAAACCAACCCGGGGCCACAAACAAAGCAGGGATCACAAACCAACCCGGGGCCACAAACAAAGCAGGGATCACAAACCCTACAACCTGGGGCCACAAACAAAGCAGGGATCACAAACCAACCCGGGGCCACAAACAAAACAGGGATCACAAACCAACCCGGGGCCACAAACAAAGCAGGGATCACAAACCAACCAATCAGGGGCAACAAACCCTACAACCCGGGGCCACAAACAAAGCAGGGATCACAAACCAACCCGGGGCCACAAACAAAGCAGGGATCACAAACCAACCAATCAGGGGCAACAAACCAACCCGGGGTCACAAACAAAGCAGGGATCACAAACCAACCAATCAGGGGCCACAAACCAGGGGTCAGAATACAAGGCACTGCTAATAAAGTGCTGGACATGGGTCATCTGATCCAAACCCCAAACTGAGACTCCTGGAGCTGCTGCGTCTATGATCCCCCCTATATCTATGGTTTATGGATGTATAGAGCAATGATCTCCCCTATATGTATTGTATATGGATGTATAGAGCAATGATCTCCCCTATATGTATTGTATATGGATGTATAGAGCAATGATCTCCCCTATATGTAGGGTATATGGATGTATAGAGCAATGATCCTCCTATATGCATGATTATGGATGTATAGAGCAATGATCCCCCTCTATATGTATTGTATATGGATGTATAGAGCAATGATCTCCCCTATATGTATTGTATATGGATGTATAGAGCAATGATCCCCCCCTATATGTATTGTATATGGGTGTATAGAGCAATGATCACCCTCTATATGCATTGTATATAGATGTATAGAGCAATGATCCCCCTCTATATGTATTGTATATGGATGTATAGAGCAATGACCCCCCCATATGAATTGTATATGGATGTATAGAGCAATGATCACCCCTATATGTATTGTATATGGATGTATAGAGCAATGACCCCCCCATATGAATTGTATATGGATGTATAGAGCAATGATCCCCCTATATGTATGGTATATGCATGTATAGAGCAATGATCCCCCTATATGTATGGTATATGAATTTGTAGAGAAGAGGACGGCACTCGAAAAAGGGAAAAGTGATGATTTATTCACCCAATCACATACAGCGACGTTTCGACTCTAACCTGAGTCTTTTTCAAATCATCACTTTACACTATTGGAGTGCCGTCCTCTTCTCTACAAATTGGTTATCCAGTGAAGTCGGGGGTCGACTTTTGTTGGGACGTGCACCCACCAGCTTGAAGCTATCCTGACTTGAAGCCAGCACAGTGCCGTCCTTCTTTCTATTATTCTCTGTATTGTATATGGATGTATAGAGCAATGATCCCCCTATAAGTATTGTATATGGATGTATAGAGCATTGATCACCCCTATATGTAGGGTATATGGATGTATAGAGCAATGATCTCCCCTATATGTATTGTATATGGATGTATAGAGCAATGATCTCCCCTATATGTATTGTATATGGATGTATAGAGCAATGATCCCCCCTATATGTATTGTATATGGATGTATAGAGCAATGATCACCCTCTATATGTATTGTATATGGATGTATAGAGCAATGATCTCCCCTATATGTATTGTATATGGATGTATAGAGTAATGATCTCCCCTATATGTATTGTATATGGATGTATAGAGCAATGACCCCCCTATATGTATTGTATATGGATGTATAGAGCAATGATCTCCCCTATATGTAGGGTATATGGATGTATAGAGCAATGATCACCCTCTATATGTATTGTATATGGATGTATAGAGTAATGATCACCCTCTATATGTATTGTATATGGATGTATAGAGCATTGATTTCCCCTTTATGTATTGTATATGGATGTATAGAGCAATGATCTCCCCTATATGTATTGTATATGGATGTATAGAGCAATGATCTCCCCTATATGTATTGTATATGGATGTATAGAGCAATGATCTCCCCTATATGTAGGGTATATGGATGTATAGAGCAATGATCACCCGCTATATGCATTGTATATGGATGTATAGAGCAATGATCCCCCCTATATGTATTGTATATGGATGTATAGAGCAATGATCTCCCCTATATGTATTGTATATGGATGTATAGAGCAATGATCACCCTCTATATGCATTATATATGGATGTATAGAGCAATGATCACCCTCTATATGTATTGTATATGGATGTATAGAGCAATGACCCCCCCTATATGTATTGTATATGGGTGTATAGAGCAATGATCCCCCCCTATATGTATTGTATATGGGTGTATAGAGCAATGATCACCCTCTATATGTATTGTATATGGATGTATAGAGCAATGATCACCCTCTATATGCATTGTATATAGATGTATAGAGCAATGATCCCCCCTATATGTATTGTATATGGATGTATAGAGCAATGATCCCCCCTATATGTATTGTATATGGATGTATAGAGCATTGATCACCACTATGTGTAGGGTATATGGATGTATAGAGCAATGATCACCCCTATTTGTATTGTATATGGATGTATACAGCAATGATCACTCCTATATGTATTGTATATGGATGTATAGAGCAATGATCTCCCCTATATGTATTGTATATGGATGTATAGAGCAATGATCTCCCCTATATGTATTGTATATGGATGTATAGAGCAATGATCACCCTCTATATGCATTTTATATGGATGTATAGAGCAATGATCCCCACTATATGTAATGTATATGGATGTATAGAGCAATGATCACCCTCTATATGTATTGTATATGGATGTATAGAGCAATGATCACCCCTATTTGTATTGTATATGGATGTATAGAGCATTGATCACCCCTATATGTAGGGTATATGGATGTATAGAGCAATGATCACCCCTATATGTATTGTATATGGATGTATAGAGCAATGACCCCCCCTATATGTATTGTATATGGATGTATAGAGCAATGATCCCCCTATATGTATTGTATATGGGTGTATAGAGCAATGATCCCCCCCTATATGTATTGTATATGGATGTATAGAGCAATGATCACCCTCTATATGCATTGTATATGGATGTATACAGCAATGACCCCCCTATATGTATTGTATATGGATGTATAGAGCAATGATCACCCCTATTTGTATTGTATATGGATGTATAGAGCATTGATCACCACTATGTGTAGGTTATATGGATGTATAGAGCAATGATCACCCCTATATGTATTGTATATGGATGTATAGAGCAATGATCACCCCTATATGTATTGTATATGGATGTATAGAGCAATGACCCCCCCTATATGTATTGTATATGGATGTATAGAGCAATGACCCCCCTATATGTATTGTATATGGATGTATAGAGCAATGATCACCCTCTATATGCATTTTATATGGATGTATAGAGCAATGATCCCCACTATATGTAATGTATATGGATGTATAGAGCAATGATCACCCTCTATATGTATTGTATATGGATGTATAGCGCAATGATCACCCTCTATATGTATTGTAAATGGATGTATACAGCAATGACCCCCCCTATATGTATTGTATATGGATGTATAGAGCAATGATCCCCCCTATATGTATAGTATATGGATGTATAGAGCAATGATCACCCTCTATATGTATTGTATATTAATGTTTAGAGCAATGATCACCCCTATATGTATTGTATATGGATGTATAGAGTAATGATCACCCTCTATATGTATTGTATATGGATGTATAGAGCATTGATCACCACTATATGTAGGGTATATGGATGTATAGAGCAATGATCACCCTCTATATGCATTGTATATGGATGTATAGAGCAATGATCCCCCCTATATGTATTGTATATGGATGTATAGAGCAATGATCTCCCCTATATGTATTGTATATGGATGTATAGAGCAATGACCCCCCTATATGTATTGTATATGGATGTATAGAGCAATGATCTCCCCTATATGTATTGTATATGGATGTACAGAGCAATGATCCCCCCTATATGTATTGTATATGAATGTATAGAGCAATGATCACCCTCTATATGTATTGTATATGGATGTATAGAGCAATGATCACCCCTATATGTATGATATATGGATGTATAAAGCAATGATCACCAATATATGTATTGTATATGGATGTATAGAGCAATGATCACCCCTATTTGTATTG
Organism: Dendropsophus ebraccatus; assembly: GCA_027789725.1. Lineage (NCBI taxonomy): Eukaryota > Metazoa > Chordata > Amphibia > Anura > Hylidae > Dendropsophus > Dendropsophus ebraccatus. Next base: position 18,984,146 of record JAQFWZ010000034.1, on the reverse strand, counting down.
TATATGGATGTATACAGCAATGATTTCCCCCTTATGTATTGTATATGGATGTATAGAGCAATGACCCCCCTATATGTATTGTATATGGATGTATACAGCAATGATCCCCCTATATATATTGTATATGGATGTATAGAGGAATTAACCCCCCTATAAGTATTGTATATGGATGTATAGAGCAATGACCCCCCTATATGTATTGTATATGGATGTATAGAGCAATGATCTCCCCTATATGTATTGTATATGGATGTATAGAGCAATGATCCCCCCTATATGTATTGTATATGGATGTATAGAGCAATGATCTCCCCTATATGTATTGTATATGGATGTATAGAGCAATGATCCCCCCTATATGTATTGTATATGGATGTATAGAGCAATGATCTCCCCTATATGTATTGTATATGGATGTATAGAGCAATGATCCCCCCTATATGTATTGTATATGGATGTATAGAGCAATGATCACCCCTATATGTAGGGTATATGGATGTATAGAGCAACGATCCCCCTATATGTATTGTATATGGATGTATAGAGCAATGATCACCCTCTATATGTATTGTATATGGATGTATAGAGCAATGATCTCCCCTATATGTATTGTATATGGATGTATAGAGCAATGATCCCCCCTATATGTATTGTATATGGATGTATAGAGCAATGATCTCCCCTATATGTAGGGTATATGGATGTATAGAGCAATGATCACCCCTATATGTAGGGTATATGGATGTATAGAGCAATGATCACCCTCTATATGTATTGTATATGGGTGTATAGAGCAATGATCGCCCCCTATATGTATTGTATATGGATGTATAGAGCAATGATCCCCCCTATATGTATTGTATATGGATGTATAGAGCAATGATCACCCCTATATGTAGGGTATATGGATGTATAGAGCAATGATCCCCCCTATATGTATTGTATATGGATGTATAGAGCAATGATTTCCCCTTTATGTATTGTATATGGATGTATAGAGCAATGATCACCCTCTATATGTATTGTATATGGATGTATAGAGCAATGATCCCCCCTATATGTATTGTATATGGATGTATAGAGCAATGATCACCCCTATATGTAGGGTATATGGATGTATAGAGCAATAATCACCCTCTATATGTATTGTATATGGATGTATAGAGTAATGATCACAGTTATATACTGTATGCCGGGAGTTACATTGTAATGCACCTACTACCGATGTGAAATGAATCCATAGAAAATGTATAGAATGTGTAGGCAACTGTATGTGCAGGTATAAGGCAGGGATCACATGATGATAGTGCCCCCTGGGACACGTATACATTAGCAAAGTGTCAGAGTGGGTAATAGTGATCAATCCTCTATTTACCCTGTAGCACTATACAACATATATGTGCACGGGCCACATACACTGCAATCACCGGAACATAGTGACCTATAGTCTAAAGTGATGTCTATACAGTCTATATACTAGTCTATATGTGATCGGGTGTCCAGCCCCCTGGAGCAGCCCTTGTGAGATCCCCTATTACAGTATAGACAGGACCCTCAACGTCAGCCATCTGTGTGATGATCCTAGAGGGACGAGTGTAAGGGCCATACTACACGGCCTGATCACTAATGTAAGAGAGCGCCTAGTGACCCTATTACACAGCCCGATCACTAAGGTAAGAGAGCGCCTAGTGACCCTATTACACAGCCTGATCACTAATGTAAGAGAGCGCCTAGTGACCCTATTATATGGCCCAATCACTAATGTAAGACAGTGCCTAGTGACCCTATTACACGGCCCGATCACTAAGGTAAGAGAGCGCCTAGTGACCCTATTACACAGCCCGATCACTAATGTAAGAGAGCGCCTAGTGACCCTATTACACGGCCCGATCACTAAGGTAAGAGAGCGCCTACTGACCCTATTACACGGCCTGATCACTAATGTAAGACAGTGCCTAGTGACCCTATTACACGGCCCGATCACTAATGTAAGAGAGTGACTACTGACCCTATTACACTAACCGATCGCTAATGTAAGACAGTGCCTAGTGACCCTATTCCACAGCCCGATCACTAAGGTAAGAGAGCGCCTACTGACCCTATTACACGGCCCGATCACTAATGTAAGAGAGTGACTACTGACCCTATTACACTAACCGATCGCTAAGGTAAGAGAGCGCCTAGTGACCCTATTACACTGCCCGATCACTAATGTAAGAGGGCGACTACTGACCCTATTACACGGCCCAATCACTAATGTAAGAGAGCGCCTAGTGACCCTATTACACAGCCCCATCACTAATTTAAGAGAGCAACTACTGACCCTATTACACGGCCTGATCACTAATGTAAGAGAGCGCCTAGTGACCCTATTACACGGCCTGATCACTAATGTAAGAGAGCGACTACTGACCCTATTACACGGCCCGATCACTAATGGAAGAGAGCGACTACTGACCCTATTACAGAACCCAATCACTAATGTAAGAGAGCGCCTAGTGACCCTATTACACAGCCCGATCACTAAGGTAAGAGAGCGCCTAGTGACCCTATTGCAGAACCCAATCACTAATGTAAGAGAGCGCCTAGTGACCCTATTACACAGCCCGATCACTAAGGTAAGAGAGCGCCTAGTGACCCTATTACACAGCCCGATCACTAATGTAAGAGAGCGCCTAGTGACCCTATTACACGGCCTGATCACTAATGTAAGAGAGCGCCTAGTGACCCTATTACACGGCCTGATCACTAATGTAAGAGAGCGACTACTGACCCTATTACACGGCCCGATCACTAATGGAAGAGAGCGACTACTGACCCTATTACAGAACCCAATCACTAATGGAAGAGAGCGACTACTGACCCTATTACACAGCCCGATCACTAATGGAAGAGAGCGACTACTGACCCTATTACACGGCCCGATCACTAATGGAAGAGAGCGCCTAGTGACCCTATTGCAGAACCCAATCACTAATGTAAGAGAGCGCCTAGTGACCCTATTACACAGCCCGATCACTAAGGTAAGAGAGCGCCTAGTGACCCTATTACACAGCCCGATCACTAATGTAAGAGAGCGCCTAGTGACCCTATTACACAGCCCGATCACTAATGTAAGAGAGCGCCTAGTGACCCTATTACACAGCCCGATCACTAATGTAAGAGAGCGCCTAGTGACCCTATTACACAGCCCGATCACTAATGTAAGAGAGCGACTACTGACCCTATTACACGTCCCGATCACTAATGAAAGAGAGCGACTACTGACCCGATTACAGAACCCAATCACTAATGTAAGAGAGCGCCCAGTGAACTTATTACACGGCCCGATCACTAATGTAAGAGAGCGCCTAGTGACCCTATTACACAGCCCGATCACTAATAGAAGAGAGCGACTACTGACCCTATTACAGAACCCAATCACTAATGTAAGAGAGCGCCTAGTGACCCTATTGCAGAACCCAATCACTAATGTAAGAGAGCGCCTAGTGACCCTATTGCAGAACCCAATCACTAATGTAAGAGAGCGCCTAGTGACCCAATTACACAGCCCGATCACTAAGGTAAGAGAGCACCTAGTGACCCTATTACACGGCCCAATCACTAAGGTAAGAGAGCGCCTAGTGACCCTATTACATGGCCCAATCACTAATGTAAGAGAGTGACTACTGACCCTATTACACTAACCGATCGCTAAGGTAAGAGAGCGCCTAGTGACCCTATTACACAGCCCGATCACTAAGGTAAGAGAGCGCCTAGTGACCCTATTACACAGCCCGATCACTAAGGTAAGAGAGCGCCTAGTGACCCTATTACACAGCCCGATCACTAATGTAAGAGAGCGCCTAGTGACCCTATTACACAGCCCGATCACTAATGTAAGAGAGCGCCTAGTGACCCTATTACACAGCCCGATCACTAAGGTAAGAGAGCGCCTAGTGACCCTATTACACAGCCCGATCACTAATGTAAGAGAGCGCCTAGTGACCCTATTACACGGCCCGATCACTAATGGAAGAGAGCGACTACTGACCCTATTACACAGCCCGATCACTAATGTAAGAGAGCGACTACTGACCCTATTACACAGCCCCATCACTAATGGAAGAGAGCGACTACTGACCCTATTACACAGCCCGATCACTAATGGAAGAGAGCGACTACTGACCCTATTACACGGCCCGATCACTAATGGAAGAGAGCGACTACTGACCCTATTACACAGCCCGATCACTAATGGAAGAGAGCGACTACTGACCCTATTACACAGCCCGATCACTAAGGTAAGAGAGCGCCTAGTGACCCTATTACACAGCCCGATCACTAAGGTAAGAGAGCGCCTAGTGACCCTATTACACAGCCCGATCACTAATGTAAGAGAGCGCCTAGTGACCCTATTACACAGCCCGATCACTAATGTAAGAGAGCGCCTAGTGACCCTATTACACAGCCCGATCACTAAGGTAAGAGAGCGCCTAGTGACCCTATTACACAGCCCGATCACTAATGTAAGAGAGCGCCTAGTGACCCTATTACACGGCCCGATCACTAATGGAAGAGAGCGACTACTGACCCTATTACACAGCCCGATCACTAATGTAAGAGAGCGACTACTGACCCTATTACACAGCCCCATCACTAATGGAAGAGAGCGACTACTGACCCTATTACACAGCCCGATCACTAATGGAAGAGAGCGACTACTGACCCTATTACACGGCCCGATCACTAATGGAAGAGAGCGACTACTGACCCTATTACACAGCCCGATCACTAATGGAAGAGAGCGACTACTGACCCTATTACACAGCCCGATCACTAATGTAAGAGAGCGACTACTGACCCTATTAGAAGGCTCAATAATTGTGCAGCAAGGGCTGCATATGTATACAGTATTTATATGTTTGTTATATTGGGGCGCATCACTATTACACTATTATATGGCTGTCTGTCCAATTCTATATACATTACCACGGCCCTGTAGCCGTATACAAAATATAAATATATAAATATATATATATATATATATATATATATATGAGTATGGCTGCCTGTCCAATTCTATATACATTACCAAGGCCCTGTAGCTGTATACAGAATATATATATATATATATTATGGCTGTCAGTCCTACATTACCATGGTCTTGCTGTATATAATACCCAGACGGCAGGACGGATCTCACCTTATATTGGGGTCGGTGATCATCAGGGCCAGGACCCTGTCATCCTGGAGGCACTGAGGTGCTGGGAGTCTGGAGTACAACTACCAGAGCCTGGAAATATAAGAGAGGGAAAGAGATCAGGAGAACACGATGATGTCTCATCATCATCATCATCATCATCATCATCACACTGTGTATTATGAGGTTCTGAGGTGTATAATGAGGTTCTGCAGCAGCTGAGGTGTAGTATGATTAGGTTCTGCAGCAGCTAAGGTGTATTATGAGGTTCTGAGGTGTATAATGAGGTTGTGCAGCAGCTGAGGAGTAGGATGAGGTTCTGCAGCAGCTGGGGTGTATGAGGTTCTGCAGCAGCTGAGGTGTAGGATGATGTCCTGCAGCAGCTGGGGTGTATGAGGTTCTGCAGCAGCTGAGGTGTAGGATGAGGTTGTGTGTGTGTGTGTGTGTGAGATGAGTGACATTGTGGTACTTGTAGTTCCCCGTTTCTCTCCATTACTGGTGATGAGTTGCCGGTCACCACTTTACCGTTTCCTCATACAGATCTCGGGGCCTCCGCATCCGCCTACAATGGATTTTCAGTGCGCCGTCACTTTAAGACTTATTAAATAAAATGTATCATTGCAGTGAGAGAAGGCCAAGCATGTGACCCTGAGACAATGTGTGTGTGTGTGATCAGCCACAACGTGTCAGGATGGTGGTCACCCGGCCCCACACAGACCTGGAGAGGCCCCCCTTATGTCTCTCACCATGTACCAGGAAGATCAGACTGAGCACGGATATAATATTATGATGATATAGGATGAGTGAGCGGAGGAGGGATATCAGGGCGGACAGCATCTCCTGGCCCAGAAGACATCAACATAGGATGAGCTCAGATTAATAGGATCGGCTCAAGACCCCTCCCCCCCGGCTCCAGTACTGATATAACCTCCTATTACATCATATGTGACTGATATCAGCCGCTCCCCTTATAACGCTCCAGCACTGATATATCCTCCTATTACATCATATGTGACTGATATCAGCCGCTCCTCTTATAACGCTCCAGTACTGATATAACCTCCTATTACATCATATGTGACTGATATCAGCCGCTCCTCTTATATAACGCTCCAGTACTGATATAACCTCCTATTACATCATATGTGACTGATATCAGCCGCTCCTCTTATATAACGCTCCAGTACTGATATAACCTCCTATTACATCATATGTGACTGATATCAGCCGCTCCTCTTATAACGCTCCAGCACTGATATAACCTCCTATTACATCATATGTGACTGATATCAGCCGCTCCTCTTATAACGCTCCAGCACTGATATAACCTCCTATTACATCATATGTGACTGATATCAGCCGCTCCTCTTATAACGCTCCAGTACTGATATAACCTCCAGACATTACATCATATGTGACTGATATCAGCCGCTCCTCTTATAACGCTCCAGCACTGATATAACCTCCTATTACATCATATGTGACTGATATCAGCCGCTCCTCTTATAACGCTCCAGCACTGATATAACCTCCTATTACATCATATGTGACTGATATCAGCCGCTCCTCTTATAACGCTCCAGTACTGATATAACCTCCAGACATTACATCATATGTGACTGATATCAGCCGCTCCTCTTATAACGCTCCAGTACTGATATAACCTCCTATTACATCATATGTGACTGATATCAGCCGCTCCTCTTATAAAGCTCCAGTACTGATATATCCTCCTATTACATTATATGTGATTGATATCAGCCGCTCCTCTTATAACGCTCCAGCACTGATATAACCTCCTATTACATCATATGTGACTGATATCAGCCGCTCCTCTTATAACGCTCCAGTACTGATATAACCTCCTATTACACCATATGTGACTGATATCAGCCGCTCCTCTTATAACGCTCCAGTACTGATATAACCTCCTATTACATCATATGTGACTGATATCAGCCGCTCCTCTTATAACGCTGGATGTACGGCTGATACCTAGACGGCCTCTCCGCTTACAGATTTGTAGATTACTTACTATATAAAAATCTCCAGTCTGTCAGTATCTATCAGCTGCTGTATTCTCTCCAGTTTTCCAGAGCGCTGTGTCAGACTGGAAAGAATATACCACTTCCTGCAGGACATACAGCAGCTGATAAGTACTGGGGAAGAATACACCACTTCCTGCAGGACATAAAGCAGCTGATAAGTACTGGGAAGAATATACAACTTCCTGCAGGACATACATCAGCTGATAAGTACTGGGGAAAAATACACCACTTCCTGCAGGACATACAGCAGCTGATAAGTACTGGGGAAGAATACACCACTTCCTGCAGGACATACAGCCACTGATAAGTACTGGGAAGAATATACCACTTCCTGCAGGATAGAAAGCAGCTTATAAGTACTGGGAAGAATACACCACTTCCTGCAGGACATACAGCAGCTGATAAGTACTGGAACACTGGAGATTTTCTATAGTAATTTATAAATCTACATAACTTTTCTGAGACCAGGTGATTTGTAAGATTGCCGCCGGAGTTCCCCTTAAAGAGGGTTCTCCTGAATCCCCTGATAAATGTGGGGCGTGCATCGCATGAGCCATCTATCAGGAGACGCCTGGCTTCTCCGGCAGACAATGGCGCCACATAGTGGAGCAGCGTGTAATTGCACTACACTATATGTTAGTGACATTCAATAAGAGGTAGAGGAAACACCAGCCAGACACTGATCTGTGGGGGGTCAGGGGTCATGGCTGTGGCTTATACTTAGGGAAGTTTTTTCCAGGAAGGTTTTTGCAGCAGCGGTGCCTCTATCCTGGTCCCAGCTGCTGCCAGGACTCTACACCACCAGTGCTCTACAGCAGAACTACAACTCCCAGCATGCCTGGACAGCCAACCGCTGCTAGAGACCTCTCAGACAAGATGGCTGCCCCCATGATAACGTACAAATGATAAACAAAAACTATTCAGGTCCGTCATCTGTTCACCAGGGGCCGCAGGAATGATACTCCGCCCTAAGGCTGCAAAGAAAACATGGATACTGACTATGGCCGAGAGGTGACATCTATGGCCGACGGGAGACATCTATAGTGTGGGGGCCCCCGTCTCCCCTGTAGTGTGGGGCCCCCCGTCTCCCCTGTAGTGTGGGCCCCCCGTCTCCCCTGTAGTGTGGGCCCCCCGTCTCCCCTTAGTGTGGGGCCCCCCGTCTCCCCTTAGTGTGGGGCCCCCCGTCTCCCCTGTAGTGTGGGCCCCCCGTCTCCCTTGTAGTGTGGGCCCCCCGTCTCCCCTGTAGTGTGGGCCCCCCGTCTCCCCTGTAGTGTGGGCCCCCCGTCTCCCCTGTAGTGTGGGTCTCCCCGTCTCCCCTGTAGTGTGGGTCTCCCCGTCTCCCCTGTAGTGTGGGCCCCCCGTCTCTCCTGTAGAGTGGGGCCCCCCGTCTCCCCTGTAGAGTGGGGCCCCCCGTCTCCCCTGTAGTGTGGGCCCCCCGTCTCTCCTGTAGGGTGGGGCCACCCGTCTCTCCGGTAGCGATGATGTGCCACATCCTGATGACATCACTAATGAATACAGGTGGGTTATATAGGCGATTCCCTGTAGCTGTGAGCCCCCCTCTCCTTCCAGAGGTGCGCTCTGACCCTATACATGTTTCTATAGGGTTATATAGAGGATTATATACCGCGGCTGCACTCTCACCCTATACATGTTTCTATAGGGTTATATAGAGGATTATATACCGCGGCTGCACTCTGACCCTATACATGTTCCTATAGGGTTATATAGAGGATTATATAGTGCGGCTGCGCTCTCACCCTATACATATTCCTATAGGGTTATATAGAGGATTATATAGTGCGGCTGCACTCTCACCCTATACATGTTCCTATAGGGTTATATAGAGGATTATATAGTGCGGCTGCGCTCTGACCCTATACATGTTCCTATAGGGTTATATAGAGGATTATATAGTGCGGCTGCGCTCTCACCCTATACATGTTCCTATAGGGTTATATAGAGGATTATATAGTGCGGCTGCGCTCTCACCCTATACATGTTCCTATAGGGTTATATAGAGGGTTATATAGTGCGGCTGCACTCTCACCCTATACATGTTCCTATAGGGTTATATAGAGGACTATATAGTGCGGCTGCGCTCTCACCCTATACATGTTCCTATAGGGTTATATAGAGGATTATATACCGCGGCTGCGCTCTCACCCTATACATGTTTCTATAGGGTTATATAGAGGATTATATACCGCGGCTGCACTCTGACCCTATACATGTTCCTATAGGGTTATATAGAGGATTATATACCGCGGCTGCACTCTGACCTTATACATGTTCCTATAGGGTTATATAGAGGATTATATAGTGCGGCTGCGCTCTCACCCTATACATGTTCCTATAGGGTTATATAGAGGATTATATACCGCGGCTGCACTCTGACCCTATACATGTTCCTATAGCGTTATATAGAGGATTATATACCGCGGCTGCGCTCTCACCCTATACATGTTCCTATAGGGTTATATAGAGGATTATATAGTGCGGCTGCGCTCTGACCCTATACATGTTCCTATAGGGTTATATAGAGGATTATATAGTGCGGCTGCGCTCTCACCCTATACATGTTCCTATAGGGTTATATAGAGGACTATATAGTGCGGCTGCGCTCTCACCCTATACATGTTCCTATAGGGTTATATAGAGGATTATATAGTGCGGCTGCGCTCTCACCCTATACATGTTCGAATAGGGTTATATAGAGGACTATATAGTGCGGCTGCACTCTGACCCTATACATGTTCCTATAGGGTTATATAGAGGATTATATAGTGCGGCTGCGCTCTGACCCTATACATGTTTCTATAGGGTTATATAGAGGATTATATACCGCGGCTGCGCTCTCACCCTATACATGTTCCTATAGGGTTATATAGAGGATTATATACCGCGGCTGCGCTCTGACCCTATACATGTTCCTATAGGGTTATATAGAGGATTATATACCGCGGCTGCACTCTGACCCTATACATGTTCCTATAGGGTTATATAGAGGATTATATAGTGCGGCTGCACTCTGACCCTATACATGTTCCTATAGGGTTATATAGAGGATTATATACCGCGGCTGCACTCTGACCCTATACATGTTCCTATAGGGTTATATAGAGGACTATATAGTGCGGCTGCGCTCTGACCCTATACATGTTCCTATAGGGTTATATAGAGGATTATATAGTGCGGCTGCGCTCTCACCCTATACATGTTCCTATAGGGTTATATAGAGGATTATATACCACGGCTGCGCTCTGACCCTATACATGTTCCTATAGGGTTATATAGAGGATTATATACCGCGGCTGCGCTCTCACCCTATACATGTTCCTATAGGGTTATATAGAGGATTATATAGTGCGGCTGCACTCTCACCCTATACATATTCCTATAGGGTTATATAGAGGATTATATAGTGCGGCTGCACTCTCACCCTATACATGTTCCTATAGGGTTATATAGAGGATTATATAGTGCGGCTGCGCTCTCACCCTATACATGTTCCTATAGGGTTATATAGAGGATTATATAGTGCGGCTGCGCTCTCACCCTATACATGTTCCTATAGGGTTATATAGAGGATTATATACCGCGGCTGCGCTCTCACCCTATACATGTTCCTATAGGGTTATATAGAGGATTATATAGTGCGGCTGCGCTCTCACCCTATACATGTTCCTATAGGGTTATATAGAGGATTATATACCGCGGCTCCGCTCTGACCCTATACATGTTCCTATAGGGTTATATAGAGGATTATATACCGCGGCTGCACTCTCACCCTATACATGTTCCTATAGGGTTATATAGAGGATTATATAGTGCGGCTGCACTCTGACCCTATACATGTTCCTATAGCGTTATATAGAGGATTATATACCGCGGCTGCACTCTCACCCTATACATGTTCCTATAGGGTTATATAGAGGATTATATAGTGCGGCTGCACTCTGACCCTATACATGTTCCTATAGGGTTATATAGAGGATTATATAGTGCGGCTGCGCTCTCACCCTATACATGTTCCTATAGGGTTATATAGAGGATTATATAGTGCGGCTGCGCTCTCACCCTATACATGTTCCTATAGGGTTATATAGAGGATTATATACCGCGGCTGCACTCTGACCTTATACATGTTCCTATAGGGTTATATAGAGGATTATATACCGCGGCTGCACTCTGACCCTATACATGTTCCTATAGGGTTATATAGAGGATTATATAGTGCGGCTGCGCTCTCACCCTATACATGTTCCTATAGGGTTATATAGAGGATTATATAGTGCGGCTGCGCTCTCACCCTATACATGTTCCTATAGGGTTATATAGAGGATTATATACCGCGGCTGCACTCTGACCCTATACATGTTCCTATAGGGTTATATAGAGGATTATATAGCGCGGCTGCACTCTGACCTTATACATGTTCCTATAGGGTTATATAGAGGATTATATAGTGCGGCTGCGCTCTCACCCTATACATGTTCCTATAGGGTTATATAGAGGATTATATAGTGCGGCTGCGCTCTCACCCTATACATGTTCCTATAGGGTTATATAGAGGGTTATATAGTGCGGCTGCACTCTCACCCTATACATGTTCCTATAGGGTTATATAGAGGATTATATAGTGCGGCTGCGCTCTGACCCTATACATATTCCTATAGGGTTATATAGAGGATTATATAGTGCGGCTGCGTTCTCACCCTATACATGTTCCTATAGGGTTATATAGAGGATTATATACCGCGGCTGCGCTCTCACCCTATACATGTTCCTATAGGGTTATATAGAGGATTATATAGTGCGGCTGCGCTCTCACCCTATACATGTTCCTATAGGGTTATATTGAGGATTATATACCGCGGCTGCACTCTGACCCTATACATGTTCCTATAGGGTTATATAGAGGATTATATAGTGCGGCTGCGCTCTCACCCTATACATGTTCCTATAGGGTTATATAGAGGATTATATAGTGCGGCTGCACTCTCACCCTATACATGTTCCTATAGGGTTATATAGAGGATTATATAGTGCGGCTGCGCTCTCACCCTATACATGTTCCTATAGGGTTATATAGAGGATTATATAGTGCGGCTGCACTCTGACCCTATACATGTTCCTATAGGGTTATATAGAGGATTATATAGTGCGGCTGCGCTCTCACCCTATACATGTTTCTATAGGGTTATATAGAGGACTATATAGTGCGGCTGCGCTCTCACCCTATACATGTTCCTATAGGGTTATATAGAGGGTTATATAGTGCGGCTGCACTCTCACCCTATACATGTTCCTATAGGGTTATATAGAGGACTATATAGTGCGGCTGCGCTCTCACCCTATACATGTTCCTATAGGGTTATATAGAGGATTATATAGTGCGGCTGCGCTCTCACCCTATACATGTTCCTATAGGGTTATATAGAGGATTATATAGTGCGGCTGCACTCTGACCCTATACATGTTCCTATAGGGTTATATAGAGGATTATATACCGCGGCTGCACTCTGACCCTATACAAGTTCCTATAGGGTTATATAGAGGATTATATAGTGCGGCTGCGCTCTCACCCTATACATGTTCCTATAGGGTTATATAGAGGATTATATAGTGCGGCTGCGCTCTGACCCTATACATGTTCCTATAGGGTTATATAGAGGATTATATAGTGCGGCTGCACTCTCACCCTATACATGTTCCTATAGGGTTATATAGAGGATTATATAGTGCGGCTGCACTCTGACCCTATACATGTTCCTATAGGGTTATATAGAGGATTATATAGTGCGGCTGCGCTCTCACCCTATACATGTTCCTATAGGGTTATATAGAGGATTATATAGTGCGGCTGCACTCTGACCCTATACATGTTCCTATAGGGTTATATAGAGGATTATATACCGCGGCTGCACTCTGACCCTATACATGTTCCTATAGCGTTATATAGAGGATTATATAGTGCGGCTGCGCTCTCACCCTATACATGTTCCTATAGCGTTATATAGAGGATTATATACCGCGGCTGCGTTCTCACCCTATACATGTTCCTATAGGGTTATATAGAGGATTATATACCGCGGCTGCACTCTGACCCTATACATGTTCCTATAGGGTTATATAGAGGACTATATAGTGCGGCTGCACTCTCACCCTATACATGTTCCTATAGGGTTATATAGAGGATTATATACCGCGGCTGCGCTCTCACCCTATACATGTTCCTATAGGGTTATATAGAGGACTATATAGTGCGGCTGCGCTCTCACCCTATACATGTTCCTATAGGGTTATATAGAGGACTATATAGTGCGGCTGCGCTCTCACCCTATACATGTTCCTATAGGGTTATATAGAGGATTATATAGTGCGGCTGCACTCTGACCCTATACATGTTCCTATAGGGTTATATAGAGGACTATATAGTGCGGCTGCGCTCTCACCCTATACATGTTCCTATAGGGTTATATAGAGGATTATATACCGCGGCTGCACTCTCACCCTATACATGTTCCTATAGGGTTATATAGAGGATTATATAGTGCGGCTGCGCTCTCACCCTATACATGTTCCTATAGGGTTATATAGAGGATTATATACCGCGGCTGCGCTCTCACCCTATACATGTTCCTATAGGGTTATATAGAGGATTATATAGTGCGGCTGCGCTCTCACCCTATACATGTTCCTATAGGGTTATATAGAGGATTATATAGTGCGGCTGCGCTCTCACCCTATACATGTTCCTATAGGGTTATATAGAGCAGAGACTCGGATCCGACCTCTTCCCGGCTTCACTGATTCGGATTACTCACATATTTATGTAAGGAATAAAAGTCTGAGGATTACAGCTCTGAAGTCATCAAATTGTAATAAATGTTTCCTTACGATTAGAGAGAAGACAAATAAACAGTGTCTGGAGATGAGCGTGGTATAAGAGGCAGCGGCGGGGCGGCCTCCATGACTCATCTCTCAGCATCTTCTGGAACCTTCTACCAATGGAAGCAATGCAACAGATGTCACATAACGGACCCCACTGGGCAGCAGGCAGATGGTCCGCCAGGGTCACAGGCCTGACCCTATATACCAGATCCATCTCACCATCACTATGCTTCTACAGCTCTGCTCATCCTGAGCTGCCTGCTTCATGAGGGTCACAGGCCTGACCCTATATACCAGATCCATCTCACCATCGCTATGCTTCTACAGCTCTGCTCATCCTGAGCTGCCTGCTTCATGAGGGTCACAGGCCTGACCCTATATACCAGATCCATCTCACCATCGCTATGCTTCTACAGCTCTGCTCATCCTGAGCTGCCTGCTTCATGAGGGTCACAGGCCTGACCCTATATACCAGATCCATCTCACCATCACTATGCTTCTACAGCTCTGTTCATCCTGAGCTGCCTGCTTCATGAGGGTCACAGGCCGGACCCTATGTAACGGATCCATCTTATCACCATCACTATGCTTCTACAGCTCTGTTCATCCTGAGCTGCCTGCTTCATGAGGGTCACAGGCCTGACCCTATATACCGGATCCATCTCACCATCACTATGCTTCTACAGCTCTGTTCATCCTGAGCTGCCTGCTTCATGAGGGTCACAGGCCTGACCCTATATAACGGATCCATCTTATCACCATCACTATGCTTCTACAGCTCTGTTCATCCTGAGCTGCCTGCTTCATGAGGGTCACAGGCCTGACCCTATATAACGGATCCATCTTATCACCATCACTATGCTTCTACAGCTCTGCTCATCCTGAGCTGCCTGCTTCATGATAAAACACTACAGTTATTATAAAGAATATTGTGTAATTTATATTGCAAAACTTGTATGTGAGCAGAAACAGCCCCATAAAATATCTTCCCCAAATCCTGGGCCACCTGCTGCCCCCTCTTCACCTCATATGGGGAATTCCGGCAAATATGTTTTTCTTTCAGATCAGCTGGTGTCAGAAAGTTACACAGATTTGTAAGTTACTTCTATTAAAAATCTCCAGTCTTTCAGTACTTATCAGCTGCTGTATGTCCTGCAGGAAGTGGTGTATTCTCTGCAGTCTGACACAGTGCTCTCTGCTGCCACCTCTGTCCATGTCAGGAACTGTCCGGAGCAGGAGAGGTTTTCTGTTCAATCTTTTTATTGAAAATTTTTCAAAAGTATTTTAACAAATGCCCAATAAAACATGTATTTGTACAAAGCGCGGCATAGTAGGATACAATAAAGCTTATGGTTACATGTGAGATATAGTAACATAAAAGTCCGGTTAACTAGGACCATGGTGAAAGAGGAATAAACAGGAACATTAATATAAACTAAAACAGAACCATCTTCATTGTTCATGGGTCAGTTATTAGAGGGGTTAGCTCTTACGTAGTTATCATGGGTACATAGACTGTGGAAAGGTGTTAGTCACGCAAGTGATGTCAACGGTTTATCTGACATAATGGTGTTGCAAGTCACAATTAACAATGATATATTGGGAGTAGAGAGGAGAGGTTTATTTCTCCTGAATTGAAGTTATACATGAAAGTAGGGAGAAGTGACCCAAGGGCGCCATTTGTTTTCACATTTTTTATGCATAAATTGACCTTTCATTATTATGTCCTCATAAGTGAACGTTATATTAATCATGTTTATTACTTCTGCTAGATTGGGGATTGTAGCAGATTTCCAGTATTTTGTAAGGGCCAATTTTCCTATAATAAGAAGTTGGCACAGTAGGGGTCTATGAATAGCTGAAATATTTTCCAAACCTAGGAATAATAATACTAATTGAGGGGTCCATGTAAACGAACATGGAATTACACTCATAATTAGACTTTTGAGCTGAGACCAGTATGGTTGTATCAATGGGCAGGCCCAAAGAATATGGAATATAGAACCCTTGCTTCCACAGCCTCTCCAACAAAGGTCAGATGAACCGGGAAAAATTTTTGCAATGCGTTCAGGAGTATAATACCATCGTAGAGATGTTTTCAAAGCTGCCTCAACATGAGATATGCAATGAAAAGTACGATGTATCAAACTAAATGCCTTTTTCCAAGAGGTATCAGAAAAGGTCATCCCCAAATCAGATTCCCAGGCTTTTTGTAAGTAGTTTTTGTTAAATAAGGAATATGCACAAAAACTGTCGTATAGAGGCCTTAACCCCTTTTGATTTGTCATAAAGTATTGGAAAATAGACTTATCTATAAAAGTATGTAGGAATTTATGGCCTTGTAGAAGATGCCTTATTTGAAGGAATTTATGGAAGTCTAAAGAAGGCAAGGAAAACTCTCTTTGTAAATCTATAAATGAGCGTATAATATTATCTTTGTACAATTGGGATACTTTGGTTATACCTCTGTCTATCCATAGTGAAATGTCTAACTTAGGTAATTGTACAGCTAGGAAGGACAGGGGAATAAAACTTTTGGGTAATAAGGATTTAACCCCTGTTTGTTTGTGATAGTTTTTCCATATAAGTAAAGATGTATTAACTAGGGGATTAGAGCAGGCTGGTTTAGGGCTTTTCCAAAAAGGTGTCAACAACAAATGCTGTAGTTTAAGTGGTGATATTGATGCTTCTTCAGCCTGTTCCCAAGGCATTTCGCTTCTATTTTTCCACCAGTGTTTAAGTTGCGATAAAATTGTTGCCATGTAGTAACCCCTGATGTTTGGGACTCCCAATCCCCCTACTGATCTATGTTTAAATAATATGTGAGCTGCGATACGTGGCCTTTTCCCTTCCCATATAAGATTGGTTACGAGTTTCTGTGCTTTTGTAAGAAAGGTTTTGGGTATGGCGATTGGGAGGGAGCGGAATAAAAATAAAAATTTAGGTAAAATAAACATTTTAAAAAAGGCCACTCTCCCCATCCAGGACAATTCATTTTTTGTTAGGGCACTAATCTCTTTGTTTATATCTTTTAGGAAGGGAGTGAAATTAAGCTCATAAATCGGTTTGAAAGAAGGGGGGATAATGACTCCAAGGTAGGATAGGCCTTTTTGAGTCCAATCAAAGGAGTATGAAGTCTGAAGGTGATTTGTAACATCTTGGGGTAAGTTCAGGGGCATAGCTTGAGTTTTTGATGAATTTAGGTGATAATATGAGACTGAGCCGTATTCTCCAATTAGGCGCATAACTGCAGGGAGAGAGGCAATGGGGTTGGTGAGAGAGAGGATAACGTCATCTGCGTATAATGTAATAGTATGTGAACTGTCACCTAATTGTATTCCCTTAATGTCAGGACTGAGGCGAATGGCTTGGGCTAGAGGCTCCATGGCTATAACAAAAATGAGGGGGGAAAGGGGGCAGCCCTGCCTCGTTCCATTTGTAATGGATATTTCTTCGGATAAGGTGCCATTAGAGAATACCTTAGCTGTAGGATTGGAGTAAAGGGCTTTTATAGCCGACAGAATAGGGCCCCCAAATCCCAGATGATGTAATACCGAGAAGGCAAACGACCACCGAAGGCGGTCGAATGCCTTCTCGGCATCTAGAGCCAACATCAAAGCTGGGACACCTCCCGATTCTACCCGATGTAAGATGTTTAGTATGCGTCTGGTATTATGAAAGGTTTGTCGGCCAGAAACAAAACCAGCTTGGTCTGTGGATACTAAAAGTGGTAAAATGTCTGCTAAACGTAAGGCTAATAGTCGTGCATAAATTTTTGTATCCACGTTCAACAACGAAATAGGGCGGAAATTTTTGGGGCAGTCAGGAGTTTTTCCCGGCTTGGGCAAAGTAATGATCAAAGCCTGGAGGTTTTCTTTTGGGAGAGTCCCTGTGTCTAAGGCTTGCTGACACATATTTTTTAAATATGGGAGCAATATATGTGAAAATTGTTTATAATATCTGTTGATAAAGCCGTCCGGGCCCGGAGCCTTATCTAAAGGTAAATCATGGATAATTTTATTTAATTCTTCTATAGAGATATCTTTATTTAATAATTCTAATTGGCTAGGGGTTAGGCTAGGGAGCTGGAGGCGACTCAAGTAATCGTTAATAGTTTCCTCTGTTACAAGAGGGTGATTTTCAGATTCTGCTAGGTTGTATAATTTGGCATAGTATTCCCTGAACCCATCTGCAACATCTTTAGGGGAGATAAGTTTGGCTCCTGAGGATGGGTGAAATAGAAAGGGAATTTTTGCCCTAGTGTGCCTGGCCTTAATGCGTGCTGCTAGAAGCTTCCCTGCCTTATTGTTTTGTGAATAGTAACGAGCTTTTGTACGCTTCAGATTGCGTTCATATGATTCAAGGAGGATGCTTCTCAGCTCTAATCTTAATTTCCTAAGTTTATCAGCTAGTTCCGGGGAGGGGGTGGATTTGTTGTTGGAGTCAGCTATCCTGATTTTAGCTAAAAGGTCTGACATTTTTTTGATCTTTTTGTTTTTTCAGAATTGCCCCAAATTTTACAAATGTGCCTCTTATATACGCCTTGTGGGCGTTCCAAAGTAGGGTCGGATTAGTGACCGATGGTGTATTTATTTCAAAAAATTCAGTTAGGTCTTTTAGTATTAAGGGACTGTAATGAGGGTGGTTCATTAGTGAGGCGTTACAGCGCCATAAATAGGTGGGAGCAAGATTATACCTTTCACTCAGTGTTAAAGTAATAGTGGCGTGATCAGACCACGTGATATTTTCTATTGTAGATTTATCCGCTAAAGGTAAAGAATTAAGAGTTAATAGAAACATATCTATTCTAGAATATGTATTGTGCGTATGTGAGTGAAAGGTATAATCCTTTTCAGAGGCATGATGCAAACGCCAAATGTCATATAGGTCCTCGCTCCTAAGCAGTTCAGAAAGGGGTTTTGTAGAGAGTCTGGGAGGGTTAGATAAATCAACTTTTGGGTCCGATGTGATATTAAAATCACCACAAATAATTAAATGACCTCCACAATTTTTCTTTACAAGCTTAATTGTTTTCTTAATAAATGATAGTTGTTGGGAGTTTGGGGCGTATAATGATGCAATAGTATATTCTATAGAATTGATTAGACATCTCACAATCACATATCTACCTTTGGGGTCTGCAATATGTGAAATGAGGTTAAATGCGACTGAGTTTTTAAAAGCTATCGCCACTCCTCTGGTTTTTGTGGAGAAGTGGGCATGAAAGATATTGGGAAAGTTGCGGTTTTGGAGTCTAAATGCATCATTTTCCAATATATGTGTCTCTTGGAGACATATGACATCACATTTTGTTATTTTTGTTTCTCTCCATACTTGAGCTCTTTTTTGTGGGCTATTTAAACCGTTAACATTTAAGCTTGCAATTTTAAGTACCATGTAAAAACCAAATTATATGCATAGAATTGTTGCATAGAATGAATATTAGGTAGGGCATATAGTGCCTCCCAGCCAGAGAGCACATGCCAAGAAAGCTATTGATACTAAGCATCAGCCCCCCTGTCAGGAAAAAAAAACTGTAGGTTAAGTGAGATGGTAAACGTACAAAACTATTTACAAGGGATAACTTGAGTACACAGAGTACAAAAGTGACCAACATATTTTTGTTAGTCCCAAGAGGTTGGGGATATGAAACAACGTCCAACCTGAAGCCTAACATTGGAGGCAGTAAGCGCAGGGTCCGTCAGCACCTGTTAATTTGTGAACCGGCATTAATTAATTAGTGGAAGTCCATTCCTTCTGCAGCCTTGAGCGTGAAGCGTTTGGAGATCTTGGTTGTACAATATCGATTTGCCAGGTGTTCAGTAGCTGTTTTCCTTCTTCAGCAGTTTTAGCAACATGAATTTTGTTGTTATATGAAATGAGTAGCTTTGTCGGGAACCCCCAGCGATATTGTATTTTGTTGTGGCGCAGCGTGGTAGTGATAGAACCCAGTGCACGTCTGGCTTGCAAAGTAGCTGCGGAGAGGTCCGCATAAACTGTGACGTTATGGTATGGGGCAGGCAGTCCATTATTTTTCCGGGTATATTCCATTAATTTTTCTTTTGTTTGAAAGAAGTGTATTTTAGCTAACACATCTCTGGGAATCGTGGCATCCAGGTGTGGTGGTCGTGGCACCCTGTGTGCTCTATCCACTTCCAGCTCTATGGAAGGACAGCTGGGCAGGACTACTTTCAGAATGTCTCTGACATATTGCGGGATGTCCTTAGGATGTATTGTTTCAGGGATACCACGTAGTTTTACGTTGTTCCTGCGACTGCGATCTTCGAGATCTGCGATTTTTGCTTTAAGGAACACAACTTGCTCTTCCAACTGATCATGTGAATCAATAACCGTATTATGGGAGCTGGCAAGCTCCTCCATCTTGGATTCTATATGGTTTACTCTGCCTCCCAGCTCATCTACTGTCGCTTTTAGTGGCACATAGAGGGTTGCAATGTCTTGCTGAAAAGACTTGTGCAGTGCTTTCAATAGATCTTTCATATCACCCATAGAAGGATTTCCCTCATGTATTGGTAGGCTGTCTAAAGCATCCTTGGTATGAGCCACCAAGGTTTGTTCAGACCCCTCATTTTGCTCAGTTATATATTCTGGGGACAGTCTCTGCCTCTGTTTTGCAGGGCTAGATACTGGTGACACTGTGTTGCATAAGCTGCTGTGTGCTGCATCACAGCTGTTAAGTAGTGCGCCATCTACACTTACTGGAGACGAGGACCGAGACCTACCGACACCTTCTTCTGACTCTGGTGATGACTTGGTGAGATCTGGAACTGATGAAGAACGTCTGATGTTAATAGAGTTCTGTAGAGAGGGAGATGATTGTAGAGCAGGCTGAGAGTGCAGCACGCCGGAACTACTTTCTCCCTCAGCTCCATCTTTGCTGGGATCCATCCCTCTTTTAAAGTGGAATTTAGCAGGGTTTGTGGACTTGGAGGATCTTTTTCTCCTGCTGTACATGTCTGGGAGAGGTTCCGGTGTCGGATGGTGCTGAGAATGTCCGGTTTTGCTGGGTTTTAGTTGCTGATATTAGGTGCTGATCACAGAGCCTCAGGAACTCACATCCACCCTGCTAGGCAGCCAGACCACGCCCCCCCAGCAGGAGAGGTTTTCTATGGGGATTTGCTGCTGCTCTGGACAGTTCCTGACATGGACAGAGGTGGCAGCAGAGAGCACTGTGTCAGACTGGAGAGAATACACCACTTCTTGCAGGACATACAGCAGCTGAAAAGTACTGGAAAACTGAGGATTTTTAAATAGAAGTAAACTACAAATCTGTAAAACTTTCTGACACCAGTGGATCCAATTTTTTTCTGGACTCATCCCAGACATTAGGATAATAATGGTGGCAGGTGACTAGAGATTGTACTACTCCCCTCACCCAGCAGCCCACTGTGGGAGCTTCAATATAAGTCAAAAAATCTGGACCCCTCCTATGAGCCTAGTAGAGAAGCGCTCAGCTGCACTCTTCTCCCAGCAAACAGTAGGGGTCCGAGCACCCAGACCCCTGACAACATTTTGCGATATCTAAAAACAAAGAACTGTCTAGCACATTGGACAGAACTACTATAGTGCACACTGCCATGGCTGAGATACAGAAGCCCAGCAACCCCCTGCAGGTAATAGGATGTAGATACTGCTATAGGGAGCATCAGATAGTGGGCAGCATGACGCCTCCGTCCCACTGAGGTCAACTTATTGCGGTAGCATGATGGTACATGATGGTATATGTATCGCTCTCACATCAGTGATGTCACGTTACACCTGGTATACGGTGTATGTATCGCTCTTATATCAGTGATGTCACGTTACACCTGGTATACGGTGCATGTATCGCTCTCACATCAGTGATGTCACGTTACACCTGGTATACGGTGTCGCTCTCACATCAGTGATGTCACGTTACACTCGGTATATGGTATATGTATCGCTCTCACATCGGTCACGTTACACCTGGTATACGATGTATGTATCGCTCTCACATCAGTGATGTCACGTTACACCCGGTATACGGTGTATGTATCGCTCTCACATCGGTGACATTACACCCAGTATACGGTGTATGTATCGCTTTTACATCAGTGATGTCACGTTACACCAGGTATACTGTGTATGTATCGCTCTTACATCGGTGATGTTACACCCAGTATACGGTGTATGTATCGCTCTCACATCAGCGATGTCACGTTACACCCAGTATACAGTGTATGTATCGCTCTCACATCAGTGATGTCACGTTACACCAGGTATACTGTGTATGTCTCGCTCTTACATCAGTGATGTTACACTCAGTATACTGTGTATGTATCGCTCTCACATCAGTGATGTCACGTTACACCCGGTATACAGTGTATGTCTCGCTCTCACATCGGTGATGTTACACCTGGTATATGGTATATGTATTGCTCTCACGTTGGTCACATTACACCCGGTATGTGGTGTATGTATCGCTCTCACATCAGTGATGACACGTTACACCTGCTATACAGTGTATGTATCGCTCTCACATCAGTCACGTTACACCTGGTATATGGTGTATGTATCGCTTTTACATCAGTGATGTCACGTTACACCTGGTATACAGTGTATGTATCGCTCTTACATCAGTGATGTCACGTTACACCAGGTATACAGTGTATGTATCGCTCTTACATCAGTGATGTCACGTTACACCAGGTATACAGTGTATGTATTGCTCTTACATCAGTGATGTCACGTTACAACCGGTATACTGTGTATGTATCGCTCTTACATCAGTGATGTCACGTTGATCCAGGTATACTGTGTATGTCTCGCTCTTACATCGGTGATGTTACACCCAGTATACGGTGTATGTATCACTCTCACATCAGTGATGTCACGTTACACCCGGTATACGGTGTATGTCTCGCTCTCACATTGGTGATGTTACACCTGGTATATGGTATATGTATTGCTCTCACGTTGGTCACGTTACACCCGGTATGCGGTGTATGTATTGCTCTCACATCAGTGATGTCACGTTACACCTGCTATACAGTGTATGTATCACTCTCACATCAGTCACGTTACACCTGGTATACAGTGTATGTATCGCTCTTACATCAGTGATGTCACGTTACACCAGGTTTACAGTGTATGTATCGCTCTTACATCAGTGATGTCACGTTATACCCAGTATACGGTGTATGTATCGCTTTTACATCAGTGATGTCACGTTACACCAGGTATACTGTGTATGTATCGCTTTTACATCAGTGATGTCACGTTACACCCAGTATACAGTGTATGTATCACTCTCACATCAGTGATGTCACGTTACACCCGGTATACAGTGTATGTATCGCTCTCACATCAGTGATGTCACGTTACACCCGGTATACAGTGTATGTATCGCTCTCACATCAGTGATGTCATGTTACACCCAGTATACAGTGTATGTATCGCTCTCACATCAGTGATGTCACGTTACACCCGGTATACAGTGTATGTATCGCTCTCACATCAGTGATGTCACGTTACACCCTGTATACAGTGTATGTATCACTCTCACATCAGTGATGTCACGTTACACCCGGTATACGGTGTATGTATCGCTCTTACATCAGTGATGTCACGTTACACCAGGTATACTGTGTATGTCTCGCACTCACATCGGTGATGTTACACCCAGTATACGGTGTATGTATCGCTCTCGCATCAGTGACGTTACACCCGGTTTAAGGTGTATGTATCGCTCTCACATCGGTGACATTACACCTGGGATATGGTATATGTATTGCTCTCACATTGGTGACGTTACACCTGGTATACGGTGTATGTACTGCTCTCACATCGGTGACGTTACACCTGGTATACGGTGTATGTACTGCTCTCACATCAGTGACGTTACACCTGGAATACAGAGTAGAGTAGAATACAGAGAGCACTGTGTCAGACTGGAAAGAATACACCACTTCCTTCAGGACATACAGCAGCTGATAAGTACTGGAAAACTGAAGATTTTTAAATAGAAGTAAATTACAAATCTATAAAACTTTTTGACACCAGTGGATTTAGATTTTTTTCTCCAGGGTACCCCTTTCATGCTAAAGTGACCTGGACTCATCCCAGACAGGATAATAGAGAGCGCATGCGCGCGGGGTTCATGGCGGACGTGTCCTGCTGAGCTCCGCAGTCCCGTCAGCCTCGGCAGCGCTAATCAGCGACTATACGCTCCGGTCCGGCTCCTCTTCTCCCCGAACGGCTTGGTGACAATCCAGGGCACAGGATGGTGACCAAAGCGGGCAAAAAAGGCAAGATTTCCGGCCACATGGCAACCCCTCATTCCGCTGCGCAGCGGCGGCCCTCCCCGCAGCAGACCCGGAGAGGCGCCATCTTGCCTCAGCGTGCTCCCTCTCAACCGTCCCCCAGGAGCGTTGCGGGACAGCGGGCTTCTCCCGAGAAGGAGGTAACACCTGCCCAGTCGCCCATGGCGTCTATCCGGGCCGGATCAGCCAGCCCCTCATCTGACATTTTTGGGGACCAGGACACACAGGGCTCGTCCCTAAACAAAGTTATGGCAGATATAGCCCTCAGTCAGTCCAGTTCTGACTTGGCACCCAGCCAGCGCAGCCCAGACAGACATGAAGAGAGAGGGAGCATGGAGGACAGAGACTCTGAGCTCATGGCACACTATTCTCCTGATAAAGTTCTCCTGTCCAGATTTTCATTACTTTTACAACAAGAATTGGGGAAAGCCTGCTCTAAAATTACTGCTGACTTGAAATCTGACTTTCATGAACTGGGGGTGAGGCTGGATGCTATGGAATCTAAAATAGATGCTACTGTGAGCACAGTTAACCAGCATTCTTCCTGCATGGGGGAGCTATATGATCAACTTGATGTGGCGCATGCAAAAATAGAAGACCTTGAAAATAGGTCGCGCCGTGAAAATTTCCGTATTAGAGGCCTTCCTGAGAGTATCACGGATTTAGAGGAAGCGGTTAAAGAACTGTTTCATCTTCTCATTCCTGATCTCCCTGACCGCTATTATGATCTGGACAGAGTTCATCGGGCTCTGACGGCGCCCAGGGTTGACGGCCTGCCAAGGGATGTGGTGGTCAAGCCTCATTGTTATATGGCTAAAGAAAAACTGTTGAGAGCTGCGCGAGATAACCCTGAGTTGATGCTCCGTGAAACACCTATTCAGATCTATGCTGACCTGGCTCCCAGCACGATCCAAAAGCGACGCACGCTGAAACCGCTGTTGCAAATTTTACAGAGGAAGGAGATTCGTTAGAGATGGGCATTCCCCTTCCGTTTGGTCTTTACTTACAAGAATTGGCCTCACAGCTTCACGTCCTTGCAAGAGGGAGAGTCGACCTTCATTTCTTTGGGGCTGCTGACAAGAGAGCCTGAGGGCTCTCCGTCAAGATCTCCGTCGGATGGTGATTGGAGGAGGAGACCACCTCTCTCCCCACTGTGGAAAGGGAGCTCAAGATCACCGCGGAAGTGATGGCCTACTTGCAGTTTGATCATGTTCTGTCCTTGTACTCTGGTGTGAGATATGCACTAGACTGTTACCGTCACCACAGTACTCTTGCTAATATTGTTGAGTTTTTGGTTTGTTTTATATTTTTGGTTTCATATTGGGAGCCTGACCCTTAATCGGCTGCCGTGGACTGACGAGGTTTTGCCCTTATGCTCTCCTTGACCCTCGGAGCTCGCTTCCCTAATTATGGGGTGGTGACCTCTTAAGGTCCTATTTTGGGGACCCTGGTTCCTTGTAGGTTTTCTTCTTACTTCTTCTACTTTTCTGTCCTCTTCCCTATTACTTGTCCCTCTGTCCCTCGCTCCCCCTGTGCTTGTTTCTCAGAGTGATGAGGTCCATGCATGATGGCGTCCCATAGATCTGACCTCAAGGTGGTAACGCATAGTGTCCAGGGCTTGAATAGTCCCACTAAAAGGAAGAAAGCTTTTCAGTTGTATCGTTCAATGAAAGCTGATGTTGTTTTCTTGCAGGAACTTCATTTTTCTAAGCATTCTGCACCAAAATTTATGCATAACCATTATCCTGTGTTCTTTCTAGCTTTAGCGGAAGAAAAGAAGAGGAGTGGGCATCTTTTTCTCCAGATCGGTTGATTTCTCATTGTCCAATTCTTATAGCGACCTGGACGGACGTTACCTGTTATTGACAGGTACTCTACAAGGTTCCCCAGTTTCTTTTTTATCCTATTATGCACCTAACACGGGACAAGTACAATTTTTTCAAAATATGCTTAAATTGCTTGCACCCCACTTTGAGGGCCGCTTGATTTTGGCGGGTGATTCCAATCTGGCTTTGGACGCTTCTCTGGATAAAAAACCTGGAGAGCTGTCCAAGTCCAGAGCTCCATCCAAACAAGGCCTTCTTTTGGCACAATTATTCCATTCTTATGATCTGGTTGATGCCTGGCGGGCAGCGAACAGTACTACCAAAGATTATTCATATTTCTCTGTAGCTCACTCCTCCTATTCTCGCATAGACCACGTTCTTTTCTCCTCGCAGCTCTCCTTTAATCTCTCTAAGGCGAATATCTCCCCTATACCTTGGTCTGATCATGACCCGGTATCAGTGGTGCTGGGTTCTTTCTGGATTGCCCCTACTTTTTTTGCCTTGGAGATTAAATGAGACCTTATTGACTAATCTGATTGCTTGTGCTGAGGTTCTTGCCGGTCTTCAAAATTTTTTTGCTGTTAATTTGCCGCACGATACTTCGCCTGCGGTTAATTGGGAGGCCCATAAGGCCACGATTAGGGGTACTTTAATTAAATTAGCTTCTAGACTCAAAAAAGAGAGGGACGCTACTCTAAAGTTAAAAACTACAGAATATGAGCGGTTAAGCGCCCTCCATAAAAGAAACCCGAGCCCTGGGCTTTTATCTAAAGTAGAAATGGCAAGGACTGAACTGAATATTTGTTTGACCTCGGTGGCAGAGCGCAGCTTACGGTGGACACAATATAGATTCTTTAGCCAGGGGAAAAGCCTGGGTCCCTCCTAGCTAAACGTTTGTCTCCGAAGCTTCGACATACGGCAATTCCAACTGTGAAGCTCCCTAATGGTACCAGTTCACAACATCCCCCTTCAGTCTTAGAGGCCTTTCATGGATTCTATTCTAAACTATATAAACGGGAGGGTAACTTCCCAACATCATTGGCACACTCTTTATTCGCAGACTTGGACTTGCCCACTTTAGCAACAGCACACACAGACTTAATGGAGGAGGTCAAGAGCGCCATTAAGGGGCTTAAACGCAGCTCCGCACCAGGGCCTGATGGCTTCTCCAGCTTTTACTATAAAAAATTTATGGACCTTCTAGCCCCGCATTTAGTTCTATTGTTTAATTCTTTGAGGGAGGGTTCGGGGCTATGTCCTGACTCTCTTAAAGCTTATATTTCAGTAATCCCCAAGCCCGATAAAGATCATTTATTTTGTGAAAATTATAGGCCTATATCTCTTATTAATGTTGACGTTAAAATTCTCACTAAAATTATGGCCTCGCGCCTTAACTCCTTTATAGAACAATATATCCACGTAGCTGAAGTGGGCTTTGCTCCTAATAGGCAGGCGGCGGATCAAACAAGGAGGGTGCTAGATCTTATATCCCTGGTGCATTCACAATGGGCTCCCGACCTCCTCCAAACAAGCTTTATGTTTGTCGTTAGACTTGCGTAAGGCTTTTGATTCCCTAGATTGGGATTATTTGTTCTATATCCTGGACAAATGGGGCTTTGGCCCTAATTTTTTAACTCTCTTGCGAGGTTTGTATTCCCACCCAACAGCTCGAGTAAACATTAAGGGCCATCTTTCCCCTGCCATAGCGGTAGAAAGCGGAACTAGAGAAGGGTGCCCTTTGTCTCTGGTTTTGTTCATTCTTGCAATAGAGCCCTTGGCGTGCCTGATTAGGGCGCATGGGAGCATTAAAGGAATAGAGGTGAACAACATAAATGTGCGCTTTATGCGGACGATATTCTGTTATTATTGACTTCCCCCTTGACCTCTCTTCCAAATGTCTACAGTTTGCTAGATAAGTTTGCTAAAGTATCGGGTTTGGGGGTAAATCATAGTAAGTCAGAAATTTTGAATATAAATATTCCCCACGCTGCCGCTAAATTGATCCAGTTAAATTTTGAGATGCGTTGGAGAGAAGATAAATTGAATTATCTTGGAATTGCTCTTACCCCCTCTCTTCCTTCCCTCGTTTCATCTAACTTTGTCCCTCTACGGAGGAAACTGAATGATGACTTGAAACTTTAGTCCACTCTTAATCTCTCATGGTTAGGCCGCATTGCGGCCGTAAAGATGACCCTGCTACCCAAATTACTATACTTATTCCGTACAGTCCCCGTGGATGTCCCTCTTTCCTTTCTCCGGGGTCTGCTAAAGGAGATTTTGGCTTTTATATGGGGTCCCCGCCGTTGTCGTGTGCCTCAACGCACACTGTACTCTAGCCGGACTAATGGTCTGCCTAACATAACTAAATACTACTACGCTGCCCGCCTGCCCCAATCGTTTCTTTACATCGTACCTCTGCCTGTCCCGGTTGGGTTGCCATAGAACAATTTGCTTGCCCGGCCTTTCCGCTGGATTTATTACCTTGGCTTTCTATGAAGAAACGCCCACCGATTTTGTGCCCACTCCTCTCTTCTATGCAGGCCCTGTGGGATCGGCTTAATCGCTCTTTTGCTTTGGGATCGGATCACACTCCGGCCGCTCCACTTTTTGCCAACCCTGAATTTGCCCCAGGCTCACGCTCCTCTGTCTTTAAATGGTGGTCTGATAAAGGCCTATACAGGATTGGCAACTTTTTTTTATAGGCTGGGCATTCGCCCTAGAGATCTCTTTGTAACGATTCACAAATTGCCTGAAGCTGAATATTTTAGGGCCCTATTCCACTGGACGATTATCGTTCAGATTATCGTTAAATCGTTCGAATCTAAACGATAATCGTTCGGTTGAAATGCAGTTAACGATTAACGACCGAACGAGAAATCGTTGATCGCTTTATAAGACCTGGACCTATTTTTATCGTTGCTCGTTCGCAAATCGTTCGCGTTGAATAAGACATCGTTCGGTCGTTCGCAATAGATACGAATGCAATAGCGAATAAATAGCGAAGAAAAAACTATCGCAATTACGATCATAAGTAACGATTATCGTTCAATGGAAATGAGTGAACGTTTTCAGGTCTTTCGCAATAGTGGTCGTTTGCGATCGTTAATCGTTAATGATATGCAAACGATAATCGTCCAGTGGAATAGGGCCCTTAGATATAATCAGATTGTTCACTTTCTAAATGCCTGGAAAGATAGATGTACGGATATAACTGTGACTATGCTTTTTGAAGGTTTATGCATTAATTCCCCGTTGGGGAAACGTGTGCTGTCACTGTTGTATGCTCATTTCACCACACCTCCAGATAAATTAAGTTACATGGTGCAGTGGGAAAGGGATTTGGCTCTTTCCTATTCCACTCGGGAATGGCAAGATATAGCATCCAATACTGCTAAAGTCTCCATTAATGTGGCTCTGGTGGAGGCCAATTATAAAGTCCTGCTCCGTTGGTACTTGGTCCCGGCTCGTATTGCTAAAATGGTTCCTAACTACTCTTCGCTCTGTTTTAGACAGTTTGGTGGCACAGGGACCATGAGCCATATTTGGTTGGATTGTCCAAAGGTTAAAAGGTTTTGGAGGAGAATCTTCAATTTATTATTCTCATTGACGCAGTGTAATGTGCGCATGTCTCCCTCTTATGCCCTGCTAAATGTAAAGATTCCGGGGGCCTCCAAGGCTGTACAACAGTTTGCCTCGTTCCTGTTTCTAGCGGCTAAGATAGCGATTGCCACCTCCTGGAAAAAAGGGGCTGTTCCCCTGGAGTTGGTAAAAGTTAAACTTAACTGGATTATGGTCAATGATCGGCTGCATGCTCTTCTCCATGATAGGGAAGAAAATTTTCAAAGGGTTTGGCAGCCCTGGATTTCTTATGTATCATCCTCTATGTAGAGTTGTCGGCCTTGGACGCCCCTGCTGATGTACGGGCCTGGGTGGTGCGAGGGCTTTATACTACCTCCTTTCCCCTCTCTCCCCTAGTCTCTTTTCCTCACTCCCATTCTCCGTCTTTTCTCTCTTCTTCTTTTCTGTTTCTCTTCTTTTGTTACTCTGGCCCCGGTCCCACCGGATGTTGGTCTCCGGGGTCTCTGTCCAGTTGAAGTTGGCAGACATTGGTTGAGTCTGCCCATTATGGTGGCCAATTGACTATGGACTGGAAATAAGTCATGTATGGTTTGTCTTATATAGAAATAATGACAGACACCATTCTGATCTGTTCAATGTTTTATTTGATGTTTGTTTATACATTGCCGATTATGGGCAACTTTGTACATTCAATGTTCTTATATGTGCAATTGTTTGCGGAAAAACTAAAAATTGAATAAAACTTTTTGGAAAACAGACAGGATAATAATGGTGGCAGATGGTGGTAGAGATTGTACTACTCCCCTCACCCAGCCGCCCACTGCGGGAGCTTCAATATAAGTAAAGAAATCTGGACCCCTCCCATGAGCCTAGTAGAGAAGCGCTCAGCTGCACTCTTCTCCGAGCACCCAGACCCCTGACAACATTTTGCGATATCTAAAAACAAAGAACGGTCTAGCACATCGGACAGAACTACTATAGCTCCTCCGTCCGACTGAGGTCACCTATTGCGGTAGCATGATGGTACACGATGGTGTATGTATCTCGTTCAAATTGGTGCCGTCACGTTACACCTGGTATACGGTGTATGTACTGCTCTTACATCGGAGAAGTTACACCCAGTATACGGTGTATGTATCGCTCTCACATCGGTGACGTTACAACTGGTAAAAGGTGTATGTATTGCTCTCATATCGATAAGACCCTTCATTGAGTCATTGAAAGAATTGAGGTATTCACATGCACTATTGTTACAGGAAAAGGAAACTCACACTGGATTCCACATATACAGGAAAACCATAGTATTACTGTGCTGACATATAAAGGGATTATGGGAGTAAAGAATGAAAAGAATAGGTATTACCGAGTGTAACCATACAGGAAAACTGGGGCGCAATGTCAAAACAAGCCTATCCATCACTAGAGATCAGTGACATCACTGAGAATACAGCCTATCCATTACTAGAGATCAGTGACATCACTGAGAATACAGCCTATCCATCACTAGAGATCAGTGACATCACTGAGAATACAGCCTATCCATCACTAGAGATTAGCGGTGACATCACTGAGTATACAGCCTATCCATCACTAGAGATCAGCGGTGACATCACTGAGAATACAGCCTATCCATCACTAGAGATCAGTGACATCACTGAGAATACAGCCTATCCATCACTAGAGATCAGTGGTGACATCACTGAGAATACAGCCTATCCATCACTAGAGATCAGCGGTGACATCACTGAGAATACAGCCTATCCATCACTAGAGATCAGCAGTGACATCACTGAGAATACAGCCTATCCATCACTAGAGATCAGTGACATCACTGAGAATACAGCCTATCCATCACTAGAGATCAGCGGTGACATCACTGAGAATACAGCCTATCCATCACTAGAGATCAGCTGTGACATCACTGAGAATACAGCCTATCCATCACTAGAGATCAGCGGTGACATCACTGAGAATACAGCCTATCCATCACTAGAGATCAGCAGTGACATCACTGAGAATACAGCCTATCCATCACTGTGTGATACTCGGTCTCCTTGCTACCCCGAGGTACTGACCCCAGTAGGACAAATAGCTGGAAGCTGATGTATCCTACTGTCTGCGCACGGCTCCTCGACTATATACTGGTATCTCAGTAACAGCTCTCAGCAGCAGTATATACAGTATAAACAGCAGTAGCTGGCTACATACTGGTACCTCAGTGATAGCTCCCAGCAGTATATACCCTGTATATACAGTATACGCAGCAGTAGCTGGCTACATACTGGTACCTCAGTGAAAGCTCTCAGCAGCAGTATACACCCTTGTATATACAGTATACACAGCAGTGGCTGGCTATATACTGGTACCTCAGTGAAAGCTCTCAGCAGCAGTATACACCCTTGTATATACAGTATACACAGCAGTAGCTGGCTACATACTGGTACCTCAGTGATAGCTCTCAGCAGCAGTATACACCCTTGTATATACAGTACACACAGCAGTGGCTGGCTATATACTTGTACCTCAGTGATAGCTCCCAGCAGCAGTATATACAGTATACACAGCAGTAGCTGGCTACATACTGGTACCTCAGTGATAGCTCTCAGCAGCAGTATATACCCTGTATATACAGTACACACAGCAGTGGCTGGCTATATACTGGTACCTCAGTGATAGCTCCCAGCAATATATACCGTGTATATACAGTATACGCAGCAGTAGCTGGCTATATATTGGTACCTCAGTGATAGCTCCCAGCAGCAGTATACACCCCTGTATATACAGTATACACAGCAGTAGCTGGCTATATACTGGTACCTCAGTGATAGCTCTCAGCAGCAGTATATACCCTGTATATACAGTATACACAGCGGTGGCTGGCTATATACTGGTACCTCAGTGATAGCTCCCAACAATATATACCGTGTATATACAGTATACACAGCAGTAGCTGGCTATATACTGGTACCTCAGTGATAGCTCCCAACAATATATACCGTGTATATACAGTATACACAGCAGTAGCTGGCTATATACTGGTACCTCAGTGATAGCTCTCAGCAGCAGTATATACCCTGTATATACAGTATACACAGCAGTAGCTGGCTATATACTGGTACCTCAGTGATAGCTCTCAGCAGCAGTATATACCCTGTATATACAGTATACACAGCGGTGGCTTGCTATATACTGGTACCTCAGTGATAGCTCTCAGCAGTATATACCCTGTATATACAGTATACACAGCAGTGGCTGGCTATATACTTGTACCTCAGTGATAGCTCCCAGCAGCAGTATATACCCTGTATATACAGTATACACAGCAGTGACTGGCTATATACTGGTACCTCAGTGATAGCTCCCAGCAGTATATACCCTGTATGTACAGTATACAGGGCAGTGGCTGGAGATGTGCAAGGTCTATGGCAGAAAGTGCTGCAGGCTACCAGTCACAGCACCAGCAGATGCCGCTTTACTGCTCCTATACAGAGAGCCCCTTGTTTGTCCGTCCTGTTGTCATGATGAGACCCCCCCCCCCCCCCTCAGATCCTCCGTAGAATTGCACAAGTCACACATGTGCAGCAGATCTCCCCGAACCGCTCACTGATTGTGCACACCATCAAGTCTCCACCGAGACAATGAGACACACAGGGACACAGGCCAGTATATAGATGTAGGTTATCCCATGTCACACAGGGCAGTATATAGATGTAGGTTATCCCATGTCACGCAAGGCAGTATATAGATGTAGGTTTTATATATATATATATATATATATAAATTTAGGTTGTCCTATATGACATGGAGCAGTATATAAGGGAGGAGTATATAGATTTAGGTTGTCCTATATGACACAGGGCAGTATATAGATATAGGTTATCGTATATGACACAGGGCAGTATATTATGGAGGCGTATATAGATATAAGTTATCCTATATGACACAGGGTAGTATATAATGGAGAAGTATATAGATATGTTATCATATATGACACAGGGCAGTATATAATGGGGAGTATATAGATTTAGGTTATCCTATATGACACAGGGCAGTATATAGATATAGGTTATCCCATATCACACAGGGCAGTATATAGACTTATGTTGTCATATATGACACAGGGCAGTATATAATGGGGAGTATATAGATTTAGGTTATCCCATGTCACACAGGGCAGTATATAGACTTATGTTGTCATATATGACACAGGGCAGTATATAATGGAGGAGTATAGAAATTTAGGTTGTCCTATATGACACAGGGCAGGTCAGAGGGGGCTCCCGCGGCTCCAGTGATGGGGGTCACACAGCTCCGCACCTCTCTATGATTACATTACCCCCTGCCCCTGTGTCTGGAGACGCATAAAGATGGAGGAGAGGAGGAGGATTCACAGGCCAGCTGCATAATGTAACCCAGAGGCCACGGATGGCCCCCCGCAATGCCAGCACGGCCGCCCATACACACCACTATAATCCACTGCTCACTGAAATACTCTGTGCTGCTGGACCCTGCTCCTTCTACTACGTAACTCTGTGACCTTGCATAGGATCAGCAGACACCCCTCTCCTGAAATACTCTGTGCTGCTGGACCCTGCTCCTTCTACTATGTAACTCTGTGCTTCTCCTGCTCCTCTATCCCCTCCTCCAGACTCCTCTATCTTCCTCCAGACCCCTCTATCATTCTCCAGACTCCTCTATCCTCCCTCAAACCCCTCTGTCTCCTGCTGGTATCTTACACAGCGTTCAGCCATATCACAGTCACACGGCCGTCAGCCGTATCACAGTCACACGGCCGTCAGCCGTATCACAGTCACACGGCCGTCAGCCGTATCACAGTCACACGGCCGTCAGCCGTATCACAGTCACACGGCCGTCAGCCGTATCACAGTCACACGGCCGTCAGCCGTATCACAGTCACACGGCCGTCAGCCGTATCACAGTCACACGGCCGTCAGCCGTATCACAGTCACACGGCCGTCAGCCGTATCACAGTCACACGGCCGTCAGCCGTATCACAGTCACACGGCCGTCAGCCGTATCACAGTCACACGGCCGTCAGCCGTATCACAGTCACACGGCCGTCAGCCGTATCACAGTCACACGGCCGTCAGCCGTATCACAGTCACACGGCCGTCAGCCGTATCACAGTCACACGGCCGTCAGCCGTATCACAGTCACACGGCCGTCAGCCGTATCACAGTCACACGGCCGTCAGCCGTATCACAGTCACACGGCCGTCAGCCGTATCACAGTCACACGGCCGTCAGCCGTATCACAGTCACACGGCCGTCAGCCGTATCACAGTCACACGGCCGTCAGCCGTATCACAGTCACACGGCCGTCAGCCGTATCACAGTCACACGGCCGTCAGCCGTATCACAGTCACACGGCCGTCAGCCGTATCACAGTCACACGGCCGTCAGCCGTATCACAGTCACACGGCCGTCAGCCGTATCACAGTCACACGGCCGTCAGCCGTATCACAGTCACACGGCCGTCAGCCGTATCACAGTCACACGGCCGTCAGCCGTATCACAGTCACACGGCGGTCAGCCGTATCACAGTCACACGGCGGTCAGCCGTATATACGAAGCTTGGCTCCGGTCCTGTCCCATCCCAGGTGTTCCCAATGGAATAAGCAGCAGATGGGGCTCCTTATATACACAGCATTATACACAATATACACGGAAGTGGCTCTAATGTCACAGTGTGGGGGGCCGCCCAGAGCCCCCCTAACCGCAGCCAATGCACATTATATAGGGATCACACTTGCATCAGCTCCAGCCTTATATCCGAGGGTTTCTGCTGTAGCCGAGCCGGTGTATCTACTTCTCATGGTACTGTCTGATTATTCATTGTATCTAAGTCTTTGGTATGGGATACTGCTTGCTAGGCCAGTGTATCTAGGTGTCCGTCATGTGTGATACTGTGTGATGATCACAACTCAACATGTGTGATACTGACTGCTGAGTATATAGTACTGTATCTAAGTCCATAATGTATGACACTGATTATAGGACTAATCTATCTAATTCTAATGTGAAGGACACTGTCTGCTGTATAGCCAAACACAGCTCTACTACATCATCAGCCAAACACAGCTCTACTACATCATCAGCCAGGCTCAGCTCTACGACATCATCAACCAGGCTCAGCTCTACTACATCATCAGCCAAACACAGCTCTACTACATCATCAGCCAGGCTCAGCTCTACGACATCATCAACCAGGCTCAGCTCTACTACATCATCAGTCAGGCTCAGCTCTACATCATCATCAGCCAAACACAGCTCTACTACATCATCAGCTGGGCTCAGCTCTACTACATCATCAGTCAGGCTCAGCTCTACTACATCATCAGTCAGGCTCAGCTCTACTACATCATCAGTCAGGCTCAGCTCTACTACATCATCAGTCAGGCTCAGCTCTACTACATCATCAGTCAGGCTCAGCTCTACTACATCATCAGTCAGGCTCAGCTCTACTACATCATCAGCCAGGCTCAGCTCTACTACATCATCAGTCAGGCTCAGCTCTACATCATCATCAGCCAAACACAGCTCTACTACATCATCAGCCGGGCTCAGCTCTACTACATCATCAGTCAGGCTCAGCTCTACTACATCATCAGTCAGGCTCAGCTCTATTACATCATCAGTCAGGCTCAGCTCTACTACATCATCAGTCAGGCTCAGCTCTACTACATCATCAGTCAGGCTCAGCTCTACGACATCATCAACCAGGCTCAGCTCTACTACATCATCAGCCAGGCTCAGCTCTACATCATCATCAGCCAAACACAGCTCTACTACATCATCAGCCGGGCTCAGCTCTACTACATCATCAGTCAGGCTCAGCTCTACTACATCACCAGTCAGGCTCAGCTCTACTACATCATCAGCCAAACACAGCTCTACATCATCAGCCAGGCTCAGCTCTACTACATCATCAGCCAAACACAGCTCTACTACATCATCAGCCGGGCTCAGCTCTACTACATCATCAGTCGGGCTCAGCTCTACTACATCATCAGCCAGGCTCAGCTCTACTACATCATCAGCCAGGCTCAGCTCTACTACATCATCAGCCAGGCTCAGCTCTACTACATCATCAGCCAGGCTCAGCTCTACTACATCATCAGCCAGGCTCAGCTCTACTACATCATCAGTCAGGCTCAGCTCTACTACATCATCAGCAGGGCTCAGCTCTACTACATCATCAGCAGGGCTCAGCTCTACTACATCACCATCAGGCTCAGCTCTACTACATCATCAGCCAGGCTCAGCTCTACTACATCATCAGCCAAACACAGCTCTACATCATCATCAGCCAGGCTCAGCTCTACTACATCATCAGTCAGGCTCAGCTCTACTACATCATCAGTCAGGCTCAGCTCTACTACATCATCAACCAGGCTCAGCTCTACGACATCATCAACCAGGCTCAGCTCTACTACATCATCAGCCAAACACAGCTCTACATCATCATCAGCCAGGCTCAGCTCTACGACATCATCAACCAGGCTCAGCTCTACTACATCATCAGCCAAACACAGCTCTACATCATCATCAGCCAAACACAGCTCTACATCATCATCAGCCAGGCTCAGCTCTACATCATCATCAGCCAAACACAGCTCTACTACATCAGCCAAACACAGCTCTACTACATCATCAGCCGGGCTCAGCTCTACTACATCATCAGTCGGGCTCAGCTGTACTACATCATCAGCCAGGCTCAGCTGTACTACATCATCAGTCAGGCTCAGCTCTACTACATCATCAGTCAGGCTCAGCTCTACTACATCATCAGTCAGGCTCAGCTCTACTACATCATCAGCCAGGCTCAGCTCTACTACATCATCAGCCAGGCTCAGCTCTACTACATCATCAGCCAGGCTCAGCTCTACTACATCATCAGCCAGGCTCAGCTCTACTACATCATCAGTCAGGCTCAGCTCTACTACATCATCAGTCAGGCTCAGCTCTACTACATCATCAGCCGGGCTCAGCTCTACTACATCATCAGTCAGGCTCAGCTCTACTACATCACCAGTCAGGCTCAGCTCTACTACATCATCAGCCAAACACAGCTCTACATCATCAGCCAGGCTCAGCTCTACTACATCATCAGCCAAACACAGCTCTACTACATCATCAGCCGGGCTCAGCTCTACTACATCATCAGTCAGGCTCAGCTCTACTACATCATCAGCCAGGCTCAGCTCTACTACATCATCAGCCAGGCTCAGCTCTACTACATCATCAGCCAGGCTCAGCTCTACTACATCATCAGCCAGGCTCAGCTCTACTACATCATCAGCCGGGCTCAGCTCTACTACATCATCAGCCAGGCTCAGCTCTACTACATCATCAGCCAGGCTCAGCTCTACTACATCATCAGCCGGGCTCAGCTCTACTACATCATCAGCCAGGCTCAGCTCTACTACATCATCAGCCAGGCTCAGCTCTACTACATCATCAGCCAGGCTCAGCTCTACTACATCATCAGCCAAACACAGCTCTACATCATCATCAGCCAGGCTCAGCTCTACTACATCATCAGTCAGGCTCAGCTCTACTACATCATCAGTCAGGCTCAGCTCTACTACATCATCAACCAGGCTCAGCTCTACGACATCATCAACCAGGCTCAGCTCTACTACATCATCAGCCAAACACAGCTCTACATCATCATCAGCCAGGCTCAGCTCTACGACATCATCAACCAGGCTCAGCTCTACTACATCATCAGCCAAACACAGCTTTACTACATCAGCCAAACAGCTCTACATCATCATCAGCCAGGCTCAGCTCTACTACATCATCAGCCAAACACAGCTCTACATCATCATCAGCCAGGCTCAGCTCTACATCATCATCAGCCAAACACAGCTCTACTACATCAGCCAAACACAGCTCTACTACATCATCAGCCGGGCTCAGCTCTACTACATCATCAGTCGGGCTCAGCTGTACTACATCATCAGCCAGGCTCAGCTGTACTACATCATCAGTCAGGCTCAGCTCTACTACATCATCAGTCAGGCTCAGCTCTACTACATCATCAGTCAGGCTCAGCTCTACTACATCATCAGCCAGGCTCAGCTCTACTACATCATCAGCCAGGCTCAGCTCTACTACATCATCAGCCAGGCTCAGCTCTACTACATCATCAGTCAGGCTCAGCTCTACTACATCATCAGTCAGGCTCAGCTCTACTACATCATCAGCCAGGCTCAGCTCTACTACATCATCAGTCAGGCTCAGCTCTACTACATCATCAGCCAAACACAGCTCTACATCATCATCAGCCAGGCTCAGCTCTACTACATCATCAGTCAGGCTCAGCTCTACTACATCATCAGTCAGGCTCAGCTCTACTACATCATCAACCAGGCTCAGCTCTACGACATCATCAACCAGGCTCAGCTCTACTACATCATCAGCCAAACACAGCTCTACATCATCATCAGCCAAACACAGCTCTACATCATCATCAGCTAGGCTCAGCTCTACTACATCATCAGTCAGGCTCAGCTCTACTACATCATCAGCCAGGCTCAGCTCTACTACATCATCAGCAGGGCTCAGCTCTACTACATCACCAGTCAGGCTCAGCTCTACTACATCATCAGCAGGGCTCAGCTCTACTACATCATCAGTCAGGCTCAGCTCTACTACATCACCATCAGGCTCAGTTCTACCATATCTAAGTACATCAGTCAGGCCTAGTTACGCTTGGCTATATCTGACTCGCTCGGCTTATGTTACTAAACATTAGAAAAACCAATTATCCCACAATCTGCAAACTCAGCTCTGCGATATATCAAGTTCAGCACAACTACATCCGGCATGCTGAGCTCAGTATCAGAGATATATATATATATATATATATATATATATATATATATATATATATATATATATTGCAGTTGCTCAATCTGTATGTTACCAGGGACCCTCTAGATAACTCTGTCTGGATGGGGATCTGTATGTAGGTATATAACACTAACCTCCTGCTATCCTGGGACCCTATCACTATATCACTAGATGTCAGGGATCTGTATGTAGGTATATAACACTGACCTCCCGCTATCCTGGGACGCTATCACTAGATGTCAGGGATCTGTATGTAGGTATATAACACTGACCTCCCGCTATCCTGGGACCCTATCACTAGATGTCAGGGATCTGTATGTAGGTATATAACACTAACCTCCGGCTATCCTGGGACCTTATCACTAGATGTCAGGGATCTGTATGTAGGTATATCACACTGACCTCCCGCTATCCTGGGACGCTATCACTAGATGTCAGGGATCTGTATGTAGGTATATCACACTAACCTCCGGCTATCCTGGGACGCTATCACTAGATGTCAGGGATCTGTATGTAGGTATATCACACTGACCTCCGGCTATCCTGGGACCTTATCACTAGATGTCAGGGATCTGTATGTAGGTATATCACACTAACCTCCGGCTATCCTGGGACGCTATCACTAGATGTCAGGGATCTGTATGTAGGTATATCACACTGACCTCCTGCTATCCTGGGACGCTATCACTAGATGTCAGGGTATATGTATGTAGGTATATCACACTGACCTCCCGCTATCCTGAGCCGGTGTCCCGGGGCCGCGGCTGCAGACCTGCGCAGCGTCCTCCTTCTCGCTCAGCCTGAAACTAATTTTTGTGGAAACTGGGAAATTTTTTTTTGCAAAGACAGGAAGTGGGGACGAGCCGTCACTGGGAGATGAATGTGAAACACTAAACCCAAACCGCCAGGAAAGGAGCTGAAGGAGGGGGAGCGGTCTGCAGGAGCCAAGACAAGTGTGCAGCAGCGCCCCCCAATACAGCGGACAGGACAGACAATACAGCGCCCCCCAATACAGCGGACAGGACAGACAATACAGCGCCCCCCAATACAGCGGACAGGACCGACAATACAGCGCCCCCCAACATAGCAGACAGGACCGACAATACAGCGCCCCCCAATACAGCAGACAGGACCGACAATACAGCGCCCCCCAATACAGCGGACAGGACAGACAATACAGCGCCCCCCAATACAGCGGACAGGACAGACAATACAGCGCCCCCCAATACAGCGGACAGGACCGACAATACAGCGCCCCCCAACATAGCAGACAGGACCGACAATACAGCGCCCCCCAATACAGCAGACAGGACCGACAATACAGCGCCCCCCAATACAGCGGACAGGACAGACAATACAGCGCCCCCCAACACAGCAGACAGGACCGACAATACAGCGCCCCCCAATACAGCGGACAGGACAGACAATACAGCGCCCCCCAACACAGCGGACAG
Organism: Dendropsophus ebraccatus; assembly: GCA_027789725.1. NCBI lineage: Eukaryota > Metazoa > Chordata > Amphibia > Anura > Hylidae > Dendropsophus > Dendropsophus ebraccatus. Next base: position 18,942,978 of record JAQFWZ010000034.1, on the reverse strand, counting down.
GACCGACAATACAGCGCCCCCCAACACAGCGGACAGGACCGACAATACAGCGCCCCCCAACACAGCGGACAGGACCGACAATACAGCGCCCCCCAATACAGCGGACAGGACCGACAATACAGCGCCCCCCAATACAGCGGACAGGACAGACAATACAGCGCCCCCCAACACAGCGGACAGGACCGACAATACAGCGCCCCCCAACACAGCGGACAGGACCGACAATACAGCGCCCCCCAACACAGCGGACAGGACCGACAATACAGCGCCCCCCAATACAGCGGACAGGACAGGACAGACAATACAGCGCCCCCCAACACAGCGGACAGGACCGACAATACAGCGCCCCCCAATACAGCGGACAGGACAGACAATACAGCGCCCCCCAACACAGCGGACAGGACCAACAATACAGCGCCCCCCAACACAGCAGACAGGACCGACAATACAGCGCCCCCCAATACAGCGGACAGGACCGACAATACAGTGCCCCCCAATACAGCGGACAGGACCGACAATACAGCGCCCCCCAATACAGCGGACAGGACCGACAATACAGCGCCCCCCAATACAGCGGCCCCCAATACAGCGGACAGGACCGACAATACAGCGCCCCCCAACACAGCGGACAGGACCGACAATACAGCGCCCCCCAATACAGCGGACAGGACCGACAATACAGCGCCCCCCAATACAGCGGACAGGACAGACAATACAGCGCCCCCCAATACAGCGGACAGGACAGACAATACAGCGCCCCCCAATACAGCGGACAGGACCGACAATACAGCGCCCCCCAATACAGCGGACAGGACAGACAATACAGCGCCCCCCAATACAGCGGACAGGACAGACAATACAGCGCCCCCCAACACAGCGGACAGGACCGACAATACAGCGCCCCCCAATACAGCAGACAGGACCGACAATACAGTGCCCCCCAATACAGCAGACAGGACCGACAATACAGCGCCCCCAATACAGCGGACAGGACCGACAATACAGGGCCCCCCAACACAGCAGACAGGACCGACAATACAGCGCCCCCCAATACAGCGGACAGGACCGACAATACAGCGCCCCCCCAACACAGCGGACAGGACCGACAATACAGCGCCCCCCAATACAGCGGACAGGACCGACAATACAGCGCCCCCCAACACAGCAGACAGGACCGACAATACAGCGCCCCCCAACACAGCGGACAGGACCGACAATACAGCACCCCCAATACAGCGGACAGGACCGACAATACAGCGCCCCCCAACACAGCAGACAGGACCGACAATACAGCGCCCCCCAACACAGCGGACAGGACCGACAATACAGCACCCCCCAATACAGCGGACAGGACCGACAATACAGCGCCCCCCAATACAGCGGATATACTGGGATATACAGTATGGACCCCCAGGTGTGCTGAGGACGCAGTATGGACCCCCCAGGTGTGCTGAGGACGCAGTATGGACCCCCCAGGTGTGCTGAGGACCCAGTATGGACCCCCAGGTGTGCTGAGAACACAGTATGAAGCCCCACATGGACCCCAAGGTGTGCTGAAGACACAGTATGGACCCCCAGGTGTGCCGAGAACGCAGTATGAACCCCCACATGGACCCCCAGGTGTGCTGAGGACACAGTATGGACCCCCAGGTGTGCTGAGGATGCAGTATGGACCCCCAGGTGTGCTAAGGACACAGTATGGACCCTCCCATGGACCCCCAGGTGTGCTGAGGACACAGTATGGACCCCCACATGTGCTGAAGACACAGAATGGACCCCCAGGTGTGCTGAGGACACAGTATAGACCCCCAGGTGTGCTGAGGACGAAGTATGGACCCCCACATGGACCCCCAGGTGTACTAAGGACACAGTATGGACCCCCAGGTGTGCTGAGGACCCAGTATGGACCCCCAGGTGTGCTGAGGACGCAGTATGGACCCCCAGGTGTGCTGAGGACGCAGTATGGACCCCCAGGTGTGCTGAGGACCCAGTATGGACCCCCAGGTGTGCTGAGGACGCAGTATGGACCCCCAGGTGTGCTGAGGACGCAGTATGGACCCCCAGGTGTGCTGAGGACGCAGTATGGACCCCCAGGTGTGCTGAGGACGCAGTATGGACCCCCAGGTGTGCTGAGGACGCAGTATGGACCCCAGGTGTGCTGAGGACCCAGTATGGACCCCCAGGTGTGCTGAGGACGCAGTATGGACCCCCAGGTGTGCTGAGGACGCAGTATGGACCCCCAGGTGTGCTGAGGACGCAGTATGGACCCCCAGGTGTGCTGAGGACGCAGTATGGACCCCCAGGTGTGCTGAGGACGCAGTATGGACCCCCAGGTGTGCTGAGGACCCAGTATGGACCCCCAGGTGTGCTGAGGACCCAGTATGGACCCCCAGGTGTGCTGAGGACCCAGTATGGACCCCCAGGTGTGCTGAGGACGCAGTATGGACCCCCAGGTGTGCTGAGGACACAACTGCTTACGTCTCCTTGGATCTGAGGAGGACAGGGGGGCAGAGGGGGTGAAGATGTTTATGTTAATCGCTGCAGATTGGGATTACTGTTCTATCTCACAGTCCGCTGAGCCGGACACGAGGGCCACAGATGGTTTTAATCTCTAGAAGAACGGAATATTCTGGAATGTGACACAGAAAATGCTGCATTGCTGGAATGATAGTGATACAATGGAAAGGGGTCTCCTCCTGCCAAAACACATCAATGCAGGCAAAAAATCTCAACTTCCTAAGAAGGGAGCGTGGCCGGTGCTATGATGTACCGCACATCCTACCGGCAGACCCTAACTATACCGATACCCGGCCTGCCGAGGGCTACTCAGCACAACATCGCCAGCTACGGATTATTGTCCCATTCATGAAGAACCACCTGGGGAATACATGAGGCTGTATACAACCTTACCTGGGGGTACATGAGGCTGTATACAACCCTACCTGGGGGTACATGAGGCTGTATACAACCCTACCTGGGGGATACATGAGGCTCTATACAACCCTACCTGGGGAATACATGAGGCTGTATACAACCTTACCTGGGGGTACATGAGGCTGTATACAACCTTACCTGGGGGTACATGAGGCTGTATACAACCCTACCTGGGGGTACATGAGGCTGTATACAACCCTACCTGGGGGTACATGAGGCTGTATACAACCCTACCTGGGGGTACATGAGGCTGTATACAACCCTACCTGGGGGTACATGAGGCTGTATACAACCCTACCTGGGGGATACATGAGGCTGTATACAACCTTACCTGGGGGTACATGAGGCTGTATACAACCCTACCTGGGGGATACATGAGGCTGTATACAACCTTACCTGGGGGTACATGAGGCTGTATACAACCCTACCTGGGGATACATGAGGCTCTATACAACCCTACCTGAGGGATACAGGAGGCTGTATACAACCCTACCTGGGGGATACACAAGGCTCTATACAACCCTACCTGGGGGATACATGAGGCTCTATACAACCTTACCTGGGGGTACATGAGGCTGTATACAACCCTACCTGGGGGATACATGAGGCTGTATACAACCCTACCTGGGGGATACATGAGGCTCTATACAACCCTACCTGAGGGATACAGGAGGCTGTATACAACCCTACCTGGGGGATACACAAGGCTCTATACAACCCTACCTGGGGGATACACAAGGCTCTATACAACCCTACCTGGGGGATACATGAGGCTCTATACAACCCTACCAGGGGATACACAAGGCTCTATACAACCCTACCTGGGGGATACATGAGGCTCTATACAACCCTACCTGGGGGATACATGAGGCTCTATACAACCCTATGTTACGCCCATATGATTAACCCTTCGTTATGCACCCTCAAACAATAGCCGTTGTAGTGAGTGGCGAACAACGGATGTTGTTGCACTGAAAACTGCATTGCTTTCAATGCGCGACAGCCAGAAATAATTGACAAGCTCAATACACATAATGGTCGTTGCTCAATATAACGATTGCTGTTTGCATTGATTTCAACGCAGCACATTTTTATGCCAAGAACGGCCATTGTTTTAATCGCCACCAACTGCCGCTTGTCATAAAAAGATACATTGTGTGTATTGGATGATGCCCCTTATTCTACAATTTACTGAAGGATTTAGTGAGTACAAAATCCCCCAGAAGTGAATGCCTTGGGCTCACACAGTGTTTCCGGCATACGACTGCCATATGCGTCGGGGAGTCCACCCTGGGTATATGGGAAACACATTCATAGACCCCCTTAAGAGGGTTTGGCTTGTGCTCAGATGATTTATGCCGAGGTTTCCTTTCCCTTGCAGAACGGAATAGCTCGCACCTTATTCACACGGCCGCATACGTGCTCAGTATTTGTAGATCCAATGTAACCAATTCATTTCTATGGTGCAATTCACACATCCTCTATATTTGCAGGTCTGCAATGTAAAAAAACAAAATTACTGGCTGTAAAGCGGTCTGCAATTGTGCTACAGACACTACAATAGAAGTCCATTCTGCAGAGAACGCATAAGTACTCCGCAAAACCATCCACAATTGCATTCTGCAGTTCTATGACATCACCATTTAAAGGGATTGTTCACCAAAAAAAAACATTTCTTTCCAATCATCTGATCCCAGCAAGTGGAAGAGCTTCGTAATTTACTTCTATATAACAATATCCAGTCTTCCAGTACTTATCAGCTGCTGTATGTCCTGCAGGAAGTGGTGTATTCTCTCCAGTCTGACACAGTGCTCTCTCCTGCCACCTCTGTCCATGTCAGGAACTGTCCAGCGCAGGAGAGGTTTTCTATGGGAATTTGCTGCTGCTCTGGACAGTTCCTGACATGGACAGAGGTGGCAGCAGAGAGCACTGTGTCAGACTGGACCAATTCCTGCAGGACATACAGTAGCTGATAAGTACTGAAAGCCTGGAGAGAATACACCACTTCCTGCAGGACGTACAGCAGCTGATAAGTACTGGAAGACTGGAGATCTTTTAATAGAAATACATTTCAAATCTCTGGCACCAGTTGATTTGAAAGAAATTGCTTTTGGAGAACAATCCCTTTAAATTCCTCCTGGCTGGTCGGGACAGCTAGTGACATGATTTTTTGCCATACCTGGTAAGCAACACAGCATCCATAGTAAGAGGGAACAACTGCAGACATAACTTACCTATTGGGTTGCACTGTGTATTGTGGAGGCGCCCCCTCACCAGTCTAATCCAGAGCTGCATTCACAGTTCTGCTCAGATCTTAGGAGGCATGAGGTCTGACAACAAGGTGGAGCTAAAGCGCTGTCTGCTTCCAAGGAAAACCATCAGAATTCTGCAATAGGCAAAAAAAACGTAAAATTAAGTATTTGCAAAGTTTGTTAATGTTTCATATTAAATGCTAACTCTATAAAACATGGAAGGAGGAAACAATATTCAGAGCTGAGCCAATGCCTCCCAGACGGGATGGACCGGAGACAGGCTAAAGCTTTGGCTGTCCACCTTGATGGAGGCCAGGAGGTTCCCCGTCCCTGGTGTAGTCCACGAGAACCTACCTTATACTTTGTGTTGATGTTTTAGGAATCTGAGCTGTGATGTTTTATAGCAGCCTGCCTTGTGGTTTGTAACCATGACAGAGCGATTCTGAAGGGGATACAGACAGGAGACACATGTCAGATAGAACCTGTGACTATCCAATGTGTATGACAGCCGCCTGACACTTCTCCTATTGTCAGGAGACAGAAGGCTCGGGCATCTCAGATTTATCTCCTGATCCTTTTGTTCACGGGGAGGTAAGCCACTGCCAGAGGTGACTGGTTTACCCCCCTCCTCTATAGTAAAGAGAATGCATGCTCCTTTGAGCTGAGCGTGCATGTGTTAGTTTTTGGCTGACATGGTAGACAATGGGGAATGATCCACAGTGGATGGGGCTGTATAACTTCTCATGTACACTGAGCGGGGACCGTTCCAATGTTTCTAACATGCTGCAAGGAATCATGGACGTTCACAGAAACAATTCTCCTTCCTATAAAATGTATCCGTGCCATAAAGGAGTCAGGAGAGGCTGCCCCTGTAAGAGCCGAATCCCGTCCGTTCCCTTATACGGAGAGCCGGACGTTTTATGGATTCCTATAAAATGCATGTCATTATTGGCCAATCGATATAACAGCTGCGTCTCCGCTCCGGGAGGGGGGGGGCATGGACGGCTTCAGATTAGGGAATCTCTTACATGAGAGGCGCTGGAGATCAGACAGGGAAGAAGTCTATGAGGGGAGAATGGCTGGGGGGGGGGGGGGGTAAAAACAACAGCTCCAGGATGGAGAGAGGAGAAGGATAGTGTAACCGCACAGCAGGAAATGCTTCCCCGCTCCAAGACAAATACCAACTACATTCCTTATTATCTGCTGGATGGAATGTGTCCCCCTCATATGGGTCCTGCGTCCCCCCTTATATGCCCCCACCCCCGGGTCCTGTGTCCCCCCATATGTTCCCAGTGTCCTACATCCTCCGTGTCCCCCCTATGGGTCCTGCGTCCCCCCATATGTTCCCAGTGTCCTACATCCTCCGTGTCCCCCCCTATGGGTCCTGCGTCCCCCCTTATATGCCCCCCCCCACCCCCGGGTCCTGTGCCCCCCCCCCCCAATGGAACTCTACAAAGCAGGAGAGGTTTTCTATGGGGATTTGCTGCTGCTCTGGACAGTTCCTGATATGGACAGAGGTGGCAGCAGAGAGCACTGTGTCAGACTGGGGAGAATACACCACTTCCTGCAGCATATACAGCAGCTGATAAGTACCAGAAGACTGAAGAGAATACCCCACTTACTACAGGACATACAGAAGCTGATAAGTACTGGAAGGCTGGAGATTTTTTTTTTAATAGAAGTAAATTACAAATCTCTGGCACTTGCTGGGGTCAGTTGATTTAAAAAAAAAAAAGTTTTGGTGAACAATCCCTTTAATCCAGATCTAAATGAATACTATGCCAGGTATAGCAGGGCAGGCTGCCACTGGCTGACCATCGGCTGTCACTTCTCCAGCAACAAAACCAGAGGATATGGCAGCGGCCAGTCCCCCGACTCATCCATAAGCCGCTGCGGCAGCTGTAAGTACAGGACGCTGCATGTAGAAGCTACAGCTCTAACCACTTACTGATGGCAACTGGTGGAGGCCTCCCACTCTGAGCCTGGGAAAGCTAGGTTATAGCTCAGTGATATGTCCTGATACTGGAGCTGAGACTGGGAAAGCTGGGTTATAGCTAAGTGATGATACATCCTGATACTGGAGCTGAGACTGGGAAAGCTGGGTTATAGCTCAGTGCTACGTCCTGATACTGGTGCTGAGACTGGGAAAGCTGGGTTATAGCTCAGTGATATGTCCTGATACTGGTGCTGAGACTGAGAAAGCTGGGTTATAGCTCGGTGATAGGTCCTGATACTGGTGCTGAAACTCGGAAAGCTGGGTTATAGCTCAGTGATGATACATCCTGATACTGGTGCTGAGACTGGGAAAGCTGGGTTATAGCTCAGTGATACGTCCTGATACTGGTGCTGAAACTCGGAAAGCTGGGTTATAGCTCAGTGATTATATATCCTGATACTGGTGCTGAGACTGGGAAAGCTGGATTATAGCTCAATAATAATCTCTAGCGGCACCACCACAGGCAATAGGTTCCGAGTGCCAGCGGAACGTACTTGACCAAAGTACTCAAATTAAATATCAACAGAATTTCCGCAGCACAACTTGTGTTGAAAAAACTTGTGTTCTTTATTCCATGTAAAAGTGCAAAGAAAACATGCGTGCAGCACAGCAAAAAATCGAAGTACGATGCGACGTTTCGGTGACCTCCGTCACCCTTTTCAAGCATACTTCTAAGTGTACAACTTCCTCCTTTTATACAAACATCCGTGATTATCTAATAAATCTCATAGGTGAATATAAGTGTCCATCAAAGCAATGTGTGTGTTCATCCACGTAATCAGTGTTTAATTCATCAGCTGTTTAAGGTACGCCCACTCCTTCTTGGCGTACAAGTATTTAGGCCATACGGTATTTAATCAGTGTTCAAAACCGTGCATTTCTTAGTGATGTATATAAAAAAAATCATACTTGAGTAGGTTCAGAAAAGTCCATATATCAGAATTAATCATTTCCCATGACGTCTGAACTCACCACTCTTCTCATTCAGCATACTACGGGAGCAAAGATACAGGAAATAAACAAGGAGATTCCCCTGTGACGTATCGGGATTACCCTTATTCGTCATCAGTGACCGTCTAGGGGGCGTGAGGTTAGTATCATTCAGGTCAATCGTTGGTACCGATAATATAGTGGAAATAATTCACCTCGGTTGTCTTCTATACAGCAACGCTGCATCACTAGAGACATCCTTTAGGCTTCCTTCTCCACATTATCAGGTCCTAAGCCCCTCCGGGCTGTATGTACGATCGTCCATGTATAGAAAAACCGCACGTCCCTCAGGTCCATGTGAACAATGTTTTATATTCTTATTTAGTTATCCTCCCTCCGCTGAAATGGTGAGTTCGTCGGTCTGGGCCAGTCCAATCATCTCCATCTGTAGGAAATATAGACAGTAAGATAAGTACATGGAGGTAATGGTACATAAAAAGTATACTGCTGGAAGCACAGACATAAACACTAGTTCAAGAGGACATGTTTACCTTTTCATATATTTAGATGTTTTATATTCTACATTTAGGCCAAAGGGGCCTAATGCCTCTGTTTCAAATATCCACTTTAGTTCTCTTTTTCTCAAAATTAAATGTCTGTCTCCTCCTTTATCTAAGGGGGGAATGCGGTCCACAATCATGCATTTCAGATCCCGCTCAGCGTGTCCTGCATCTACAAAATGTTTCGAGACAGGTAGGTCCTGTTTGCCACTCCTGATCGTGTACCTGTGCTGGTTTAATCTTGTCTTAAAGTCATAGGATGTTTCTCCTACATATATTTTATTGCACGGGCACCATAAGATGTAAACTACCCAATCCGAGTTACATGTCAAATAATGTTGTATATTAAATGCTTGTCCAGTATGTGGATGGATAAATTTGGGTCCTTTAACCATGTATCTGCAATTAATGCAGTTTAAACATGGATATGACCCTGTCTTTTTTATGGATGTCAAACTCTGTTGTACAGTCCTTTTCTTGCTCACATCTGTTTTCACCAATTTATCTTTCAGGTTCGATACCCGCCTATACGAAGCCAAGGGGGGTGTTTGAAACTCTGGAATTTGTGAGTATGTATTTTTAATCATGTACCAGTGTTTGTTGATAATTCTAACGATTTTTGGAGAAAAATGTGTGAACGTTGTGATGAACGGTATTCTACATATATCTTTGTCCTTTGTCCTTTCCTGTAACAATGTTTCCCTGTCCATTTGTGTCACTTCATGTCTACTATGTTCTAACACATCCCTAGGATATCCCCTCTGTTGGAACTGCTTACACATTCTATCCAAGGAATTTTCTAAGTCCTCTGCCTGGTCTGTTATTCTTACTGCCCTCAACATCTGGCTTTTAGGTAAGGATCTCTTCATCTTAGGTGGATGGCAGCTCTGATATTGTAACATGTTGTTGCAATCTGTTTCTTTTGTGTATAGTTTAGTCACCAGCCGTCTTTCTGTCTTTATCACTGTTACGTCCAAATAATGTATGGATTGTCTGTCATATGTCATCGTAAATTTTATCGTTTTGTCTATCGTATTTAAATACTCCAAAAACCTCTGTAGTGATGTCATGTCTCCTGTCCATACCAAAAACACGTCATCGATAAAACGTTTCCACAATAATACATGTGCAAAATATGGGGAAGTGTAAATGCAGAGTTCTTCTAATTGGGCTACTACGATATTTGCATATGTAGGTGCTGCATTCGCCCCCATAGCCACGCACCTAGTCTGCATATACCATTTGTCATCAAACCTAAAGTAATTGTATGTTAGTACTACTTCCAATAGTCTTAAGATGAAGTCCTTCTCCTTCTCCTTTAGTCCAAGTGTGTCTAAAGCCATGCTGATCGCTCTCAATCCCATTGTCTGTTCTATTGATGTGTATAGACTTGTTATGTCCATGGTGACCAGGATTGCTGTGTCTGGTATATTCAGATCTTTGATTTCTCTAAGGAAATGTGATGTGTCTTTAATATACGAGTTCGCTTTTGTCACCAGCGGTCTCAATACCTTATCCAAAAATATCGATACGTGACTAAAAATCGAGTCACGTCCCGATACAATTGGCCTCCCTGGTGGTCTAGTGAGATGTTTATGGATCTTGGGCAAAAAGTACAAACATGGTGTTCTAGGACAATTCACAATTAGATATTCACCCATTTTTTCATCTATAATGTCATTCATTACACCCTCGTTTACAATTCCTTCAATTATTTTTGCAATTTTGAACTTAGGGTCTCCAGTAAGTAATTGGTACACTTCCCTATCACCCAACTGTTTGTATGCTTCCTCCATATATAGCTCTCTGTCCATGACCACTATCGCCCCACCCTTATCGGCTGGTTTGATAATAATCCTGTGGTCATGGATCAGAGAGTTAAGTGCTTTCAAGTCCTGTGATGTCATGTTGGGAAAAATTACCTCCCCTTTATCATATAGGTTTTGTAGTTTTTTTACTTCAATCTTAATCAATTTATAATATGCTTCAATAGTTGGTGATATATTGGTAGGGTTATAGCTCAGTGATACGTCCTGATACTGGTGCTGAGACTGGGAAAGCTGGGTTATAGCTCAGTGATACGTCCTGATACTGGTGCTGAGACTGGGAAAGCTGGGTTATAGCTCAGTGATTATATATCCTGATACTGGTGCTGAGACTGGGAAAGCTGGGTTATAGCTCAGTGATACGTCCTGATACTGGTGCTGAAACTCGGAAAGCTGGGTTATAGCTCAGTGATGATACATCCTGATACTGGTGCTGAGACTGGGAAAGCTGGGTTATAGCTCAGTGATTATATATCCTGATACTGGTGCTGAGACTGGGAAAGCTGGATTATAGCTCAGTGATACGTCCTGATACTGGTGCTGAGACTGGGAAAGCTGGGTTATAGCTCAGTGATACGTCCTGATACTGGGAAAGTTGGGTTATAGCTCAGTAATACGTCCTGATACTGGTGCTGAGACTGGGAAAGCTGAGTTATAGCTCAGTGATACGTCCTGATACTGGTGCTGAGAGTGGGAAAGCTGAGTTATAGCTCAGTGATACGTCCTGATACTGGGAAAGCTGAGTTATAGCTCAGTGATACATCCTGATACTGGTGCTGAGATTGGGAAACTGGGTTATAGCTCAGTGATACATCCTGATACTGGAGGTGAGACTGGGAAAGCTGGGTTATAGCTCAGTGATACGTCCTGATACTGGTGCTGAGACTGGGAAAGCTGGGTTATAGCTCAGTGATACATCCTGATACTGGAGGTGAGACTGGGAAAGCTGGGTTATAGCTCAGTGATACGTCCTGATACTGGTGCTGAGACTGGGAAAGCTGGGTTATAGCTCAGTGATACATCCTGATACTGGTGCTGAGACTGGGAAAGCTGGGTTATAGCTCAGTGATACATCCTGATACTGGAGGTTGGAGGTGAGACTGGGAAAGCTCGGTTAGAGCTCAGTGGTACATCCAGATACTGGTGCGGAGACTGGTAAAAAGCTCAGTTATACGTCCTGGTACTACGACTGGGAAAGCTGGGCTATAGCTCAGTGATACGTCCTGGTACTGCGACTGGGAAAGCTGGGCTATAGCTCAGTGATACGTCCTGGTACTACGACTGGGAAAGCTGGGCTATAGCTCAGTGATACGTCCTGGTACTGCGACTGGGAAAGCTGGGCTATAGCTCAGTGATACATCCTGATACTGGAGGTGAGACTGGGAAAGTTGGGTTATAGCTCAGTGATGTCCTGTTCTGTCTCTCCTACATATGGTGTAAGTGAGTCCCCTGACTCTCTCAAGATCTCCGCTCGCTTTGAACCTTCCTATTTACATTCAGGAGAAGTCATCTTGATAATTCCCATCTGCGTCTTGCGTCGTCTGGATGGGAATGTTTCCATTTACTGACTACAAGCGGAGACCTTGAGGACGGTCAGGGATCCAGACACAACGTTAGTACAGAGTTGCATAACTTTTTATTGTATCACGCTTGAATTTTACTTAACTAAAACCAGAGAAGCCAGAATGACGAATCCTCTGTCTCTCCCCACATGTAAACAGCCCTGATCCGGTGCTCAGTTTTTGTACACTCTTTTTCGGCTGCACATGGTCGTACATGAGACGGTGTTACCAATCAGTTCTGTTGCCGTATTTCTACACAACTGCAATGATGGAAGGTTAAGGCCTTGTCCATCTGACAAGGAGGACGCAGATCTTCTCAGCAGTTCCTCTCCCACAGCCCAAGTGTCACTGACCTAAAGTGTAACACGACGACCGATAATGTCCCCTCCTGATGGGGGTCACTCCACTCACATCCCCCCAGAGTCTCTACCAAACGTCACTCAACTACTTAGGAAAATATTTTAAAGGGTTGACAGAAGTAGAAAGTCAAGTCAATCACCCCTCACCCACTGGATCAAGTCTCTTCAGTTATTTTAAACATGCCCTTTAAGATGATTGAGCCACTGGGGGGCAGTGTTCAGCTACCAGGGGTAAAGGGAAATGCCATGAAAACTGATCTGACCGGTCACAGGGATCAACGACTCGTATTCTGAGAGGAATCAGTGAAGAAGTGATGGAACTGAAGACGTGACAAGCACAAGTGTCTGCTTCCTTCCAGAAGACTAAGAGGCAAGAGGTTCCAGGTTATAGTGAAAAAAATAATTTTATACATATATAATCAGCTAGTATTACCTTATTTGGTTGTTCCTTTCTGTCTGACAATTTCTGGAAGCCTTTTTCTTTAGTTGGGTCATGTGATCTGATATTGACCCCCTGGAAATGACAGGTGTTTCTGTGCTCTCACTGAGGTCACCAGAAGCTGCATGGACTGATCAGTAATGAAATGTACGGATGCAGCAGGGCTGGCATGATGCAGAAGACGCTGCAGGAAAAGATGTGTTCCCTCAGTACAATAACATCAGTACTATACCGGGCCCCTAGGAGAACCACATCCAAATCTGTCATCACTGACCACTGATGCCCAATTCCCCCCAATCACACACACACACAAACAGGTGATGCCAGTAGTAGTCCGAAGTCAAGAACCCAATGATATAATATTATGGAATATTCAATTACATACATATAATATGCTGTATATACCCTACATACACTATATACAGACACCATCACATACATATAATATACTGTATATACCCCTCATACATACACTGTATACACAGACGCCATTATATACATATATGATGTATATACCCCTCATACATAAAATGAGTACTCCATTGGATTTTTTTTCGCTGTTCTCCCTGAGTTCAGTGATTTATGTTTTGTTGGTCTATTTATCATTGCCCCCAGTAGCCAGAATCCTGCTCCACACTGACGAGGGGCAAATACCCCGAAACTGCAGTCTGTGGATGGATGCCCGGCCTTGGTAACCCTTGTCTTATGTCGTTATACTCGCCACAGAGTTAGACTTTGACTTGCAGGGGCCACCCTGGTGTTTCCCTATTTAGGTCCCAAAGCTCGCAACAGAATGAGGACCTGATGGACTACGTATCAGGGTGGTTTGGTGCTCTCCCCACTAGGAGGCGCCCCTTGGTGATGGGCTTCCTTCTCTGGAGAGAGAGATATCTGGCTATTCCCGTGTTTTGAGACTCGTAACTGAGGCTCCACGGACCCCTTCTTTGCATACCCCTCATACATACACTGTATACACAGACACCATTACATAAATATACTGTATATATCCCTCATACATACACTGTATACACAGACATCATTACATACATATAATATGCTGTATATACCCCTCATACATACACTGTATACACAGACACCATTACATACATATAATATGCTGTATATACCCCCCATACATACACTGTATACACAGACACCATTACATACACTACCGTTCAAATGTTTGGGGTTACATTGAAATGTCCTTATTTTTGAAGGAGAAGCACTGTACTTTTCAATGAAGATAACTTTAAACTAGTCCTAACTTTAAACAAATCCACTCTATACATTGCTAATGTGGTAAATGACTATTCTAGCTGCAAATGTCCGGTGTTTGGTGCAATATCTACATAGGTGTATAGAGGCCCATTTCCAGCAACTATTGGTGGTTTTACACGGAACAATTTATCGTTCGAATTTGCACAATAACGGTCGAATTCGAACGATAATCGTACGTGTAAACGCAGCGAACGATCAAGCGACGAGCGAGAAATTGTTCATTTTGATCTTTCAACAACTTCTCAAATCGTCGTTGATCGTTCGCAAAAATTTCGCAGATTGTTCCATGTTAACAGTCTTTCAACGATTTCACCTGTGTATGAGATAGGCTTAAGCGATCGCAAAGCGATTTTTCCGTACGATGTATCGTTCTGTGTAAACGCTGATCGTTATGAAAAAAACATTGTTCATTCTAAATCGTTAATTGTGTGATCGGGCGAATTATCGCTCCGTGTAAAAGTACCATATCACCCCAGTCTTCTAATGGGACAATGTGTTTGCTCATTGGCTCAGAAGGATAATTGATGATTAGAAAACCCTTGTGCAATCATGTTCACACATCTGAAAACAGTCTAGCTGGTTACAGAAGCTACAAAACTGACCTTCCTTTGAGCAGATTGTGTTTCTGGAGCATCACATTTGTGGGGTCAATTAAACGCTCAAAATGGCCAGAAAAAGAGAACTTTCATCTGAAACTCGACAGTCTATTCTTGTTCTTAGAAATGAAGGCTATTCCATGCCAGAAATTGCTAAGAAATTGAAGATTTCCTACACCGGTGTGTACTACTCCTTTCAGAGGACAGCACAAACAGGCTCTAACCAGAGTAGAAAAAGAAGTGGGAGGCGGCGTTGCACAACTAAGCAAGAAGATAAGCCCATTAGAGTCTCTAGTTTGAGAAACAGACGCCTCACAGGTCCCCGACTGGCATCTTCATTAAATAGTATCCGCAAAACACCAGTGTCACCATCTACAGTGAAGAGGCGGCTGCGGGATTTTGGCTTCAGGGCCGAGTGGCAAAGAAAAAGCCATATCTGAGACTGGCCAATAAAAGAAAAAGATTAAGATGGGCAAAAGAACACAGAGATTGGACAGAGGAAGACTGGAAAAAAGTGTTGTGGACGATGGATGAATCCAAGTTTGAGGTGTTTGGATGACAAAGAAGAAGGTTTGTGAGACGCAGAAGAAATGAGAAGATGCTGGAATAATGCCTGACGCCATCTGTTATACATGGTGGAGGTAATGTGATGGTCTGGGGTTGGTGCTGGTAAGGTGGGAGATTTGTACAGGGTAAAAGGGATTGTGAATAAGGAAGGCCATCACTCTGCACCGCCATGCCATACCCAGTGGGCAGCGCTTGGTTGGAGCCAATTTCATCCTACAACAGGACAATGACCCTAAACACCTCCAAATTGTGCAAGAAGTATTTCCAGCAGAAGCAGCAGCAGCTGGTATTCTATCATAGGTAATGGAGTGGCCAGCGCAGTCACCAGATCACCACCCCATTGTGGGAGCAGCTGGGCCGTATGGTACGCCAGAATTGCCCATCCAACCAATCCAACTTGTGGGAGCTGCTTCTAGAAGCGTGGGGGGCAATTTCTCCAGCTTACCCCAACAGATTAATAGCTAGAATGCCAAAGGTGTGCAATGCTGGAATTGCTGCAAAAGGAGGATTCTGGGACAGAAGCAAAGTGTGATGGAAGAACAATGTTATTTCACATACAAATCATTATTTCTAACCTTGTCAATGTACGGTGGTGAAGAAGTGGGACTTTTCATGGAAAACACTAAATTGTTTGGGGGACCCCAACCTTTTGACCGGTAGTGTGTGGTGGATGTATATACCCCTCATACACTGTATACACAGACACCATTACATACATATAATATACTGTATATACCCCTCATACATACACGGTATACACAGACACCATTACATACATATATACTGTATATACCCCTCATACACTGTATACACATACACCATTACATACATATAATATACTGTATATACCCCTCATACACTGTATACACATACACCATTACATATAATATACTGTATATACCCCTCATACACTGTATACACAGACACCATTACATATAATATACTGTATATACCCCTCATACATACACTGTATACACAGACACCATTACATATATGCTGTATATACCCCTCATACATACACTGTATACACAGACACCATTACATACATATAATATACTGTATATACCCCTCATACATACACTGTATACACAGACACCATTACAATATATGCTGTATATACTCCTCATACATACACTGTATACACAGACACCATTACATACATATATGCTGTACATACCCCTCATACATACACTGTATACACAGACACCATTACATACATATAATATACTGTATATACCCCTCATACACTGTATACACAGACACCATTACATACATATATACTGTATATACCCCTCATACATACACTGTATACACAGACACCATTACATACATATATACTGTATATACCCCTCATACACTGTATACACAGACACCATTACATACATATAATATACTGTATATACCCCTCATACATACACTGTATACACATACACCATTACATACATATAATATACTGTATATACCCCTCATACATACACTGTATACACAGACACCATTACATACATATATGCTGTATATACCCCTCATACATACACTGTATACACAGACACCATTACATACATATATACTGTATATACCCCTCATACACTGTATACACAGACACCATTACATACATATAATATACTGTATATACCCCTCATACATACACTGTATACACAGACACCATTACATATATGCTGTATATACCCCTCATACATACACTGTATACACAGACACCATTACATATATGCTGTATATACCCCTCATACATACACTGTATACACAGACACCATTACATACATATAATATACTGTATATACCCCTCATACATACACTGTATACACAGACACCATTACAATATATGCTGTATATACTCCTCATACATACACTGTATACACAGACACCATTACATACATATATGCTGTACATACCCCTCATACATACACTGTATACACAGACACCATTACATACATATAATATACTGTATATACCCCTCATACACTGTATACACAGACACCATTACATACATATATACTGTATATACCCCTCATACATACACTGTATACACAGACACCATTACATACATATAATATACTGTATATACCCCTCATACACTGTATACACAGACACCATTACATACATATAATATACTGTATATACCCCTCATACATACACTGTATACACAGACACCATTACATACATATATACTGTATATACCCCTCATACACTGTATACACAGACACCATTACATACATATATACCCCTCATACACTGTATACACAGACACCATTACATACATATAATATACTGTATATACCCCTCATACATACACTGTATACACAGACACCATTACATATATGCTGTATATACCCCTCATACATACACTGTATACACATACACCATTACATACATATAATATACTGTATATACCCCTCATACATACACTGTATACACAGACACCATTACATATATGCTGTATATACTCCTCATACATTCACTATTACACACATCTCATATGCTGTATATACCCCCCATACATAGGCACCCTTACTGGGTCGCTATCACCCTACACTGTGAGGAGGAGGAGGAGCAGCGGATTCTCTTCCCGCCTTTTCTTTCAGTCACGGTCACCGCTTCAGAACTACAGCACCCGGCAGGCACCGCGGCGGCGCTTCAACCACGTGACACCACAGCTGAGCATTAGGGCGTGCCTCCCGGCAGGCAGTGCATGGCGCAGAGCGGGACACGGAGCGGTGACGTCACTATGCAGGAGGTAACTGTGCAGTGATGTAGGAGGCTTTTATTGTGTGACGTGTTGTTTCGGTGTGTGAATCACGTGACACATTGTCAGGGGGGCTGTATCTTTATAAGTCTGACATAATAGCAGTTATATGAGGAGATCAGAGGTGTGAGGTAGATCCCCTTGTGCAGCCATTGGTTGTCTGTCACATTGGCCCTGAGACCTCTCTAATCTCCTGTCCTTATAGATTCACACACTCTCCGTGTATCTTACAGGCTGTTTCCAGCAGTGGCCGCTCACTCCGTCCTCCCATCTCATCATCCATAGATACAATGGAGGCGGCTGACGTATGGATGGAGGATTCCCTGAGGAGATCGGCCGAGCTGGGCCGAGAGCTGCTGGAGCGGGCGAGACGCCGGGACGTGGACTGGTGGTCTACATGTATCCATAGTGACCGGGGTATGGGGGTCTGTCCTGGAGAGGAGACCCCACAGGTCAGTGTATATACATAGTAACCGGGGTACGGGGGTCCGTCCTGGAGAGGGGACCCAGCAGGTCAGTGTATATACATAGTGACCGGGGTATGGGGGTCCGTCCTGGAGAGGGGACCCAGCAGGTCAGTGTATATACATAGTGACCGGGGTATGGGGGTCCGTCCTGGAGAGGAGACCCCACAGGTCAGTGTATATACATAGTGACTGGGGTATGGGGGTCCGTCCTGGAGAGGAGACCCAGCAGGTCAGTGTATATACATAGTGACTGGGGTATGGGGGTCCGTCCTGGAGAGGAGACCCCACAGGTCAGTGTATATACATAGTGACCGGGGTACGGGGGTCCGTCCTGGAGAGGAGACCCGGCAGGTCAGTGTATATACATAGTGACCGGGGTATGGGGGTCTGTCCTGGAGAGGAGACCCTGCAGGTCAGTGTATATACATAGTGACTGGGGTCCGTCCTGGAGAGGAGACCCAGCAGGTCAGTGTATATACATAGTGACCGGGGTATGGGGGTCTGTCCTGGAGAGGAGACCCTGCAGGTCAGTGTATATACATAGTGACCGGGGTATGGGGGGTCCGTCCTGGAGAGGAGACCCAGCAGGTCAGTGTATATACATAGTAACCGGGGTACGGGGGTCCGTCCTGGAGAGGAGACCCCACAGGTCAGTGTATATACATAGTGACCGGGGTATGGGGGTCCGTCCTGGAGAGGGGACCCAGCAGGTCAGTGTATATACATAGTGACCGGGGTACGGGGGTCCGTCCTGGAGAGGGGACCCAGCAGGTCAGTGTATATACATAGTGACCGGGGTACGGGGGTCCGTCCTGGAGAGGAGACCCAGCAGGTCAGTGTATATACATAGTGACCGGGGTATGGGGGTCCGTCCTGGAGAGGAGACCCAGCAGGTCAGTGTATATACATAGTGACCGGGGTACAGGGGTCGGTCTTGGAGAGGAGACCCAGCAGGTCAGTGTATAACCCCCCACACACATATACATAGTGACCGGGGTACAGGGGTCCGTCCTGGAGAGGAGACCCAGCAGGTCAGTGTATATGCATGGTGACTGGGGTACGGGGGTCCGTCCTGGAGAGGAGACCCAGCAGGTCAGTGTATATACATAGTGACCGGGGTACAGGGGTCGGTCTTGGAGAGGAGACCCAGCAGGTCAGTGTATATACATACTGACCGGGGTACAGGGGTCCGTCCTGGAGAGGAGACCCAGCAGGTCAGTGTATATACATAGTGACCGGGGTACGGGGGTCCGTCCTGAAGAGGAGATCCAGCAGGTCAGTGTATATACATAGTGACAGGGGTCGGTCTTGGAGAGGAGACCCAGCAGGTCAGTGTATATACATAGTGACCGGGGTACAGGGGTCCGTCCTGGAGAGGAGACCCCACAGGTCAGTGTATATGCATTGTGACAGGGGTATGGGGGGTCCGTCCTGGGGAGGAGACCCAGCAGGTCAGTGTATATACATAGCAACCAGGGTATGGGGGTCCATCCTGGAGAGGAGACCCAGCAGGTCAGTGTATAACCCCCCACATACATATACATAGTGACCGGGGTACAGGGGTCCGTCCTGGAGAGGAGACCCAGCAGGTCAGTGTATATACATAGTGACCGGGGTACAGGGGTCCGTCCTGGAGAGGAGACCCAGCAGGTCAGTGTATATACATAGTGACCGGGGTATGGGGGTCCGTCCTGAAGAGGAGACCACACAGGTCAGTGTATATACATAGTGACGGGGGTACAGGGGTCCGTCCTGGAGAGGAGACCCAGCAGGTCAGTGTATATTCATAGTGACTGGGGTACAGGGGTCCGTCCTGGAGAGGAGACCCAGCAGGTCAGTGTATATACATAGTGACCGGGGTATGGGGGTCCGTCCTGGAGAGGAGACCCCACAGGTCAGTGTATATACATAGTGACCGGGGTACAGGGGTCCGTCCTGGAGAGGAGACCCACAGGTCAGTGTATATACATAGTGACTGGGGTACAGGGGTCCGTCCTGGAGAGGAGACCCATCAGGTCAGTGTATATCCATAGTGACCGGGGTACAGGGGTCTGTCCTGGAGAGGAGACCCAGCAGGTCAGTGTATATACATAGTGACCGGGGTACAGGGGTCCGCCCTGGAGAGGAGACCCTGCAGGTCAGTGTATATACATAGTGACCGGGGTATGGGGGTCCGTCCTGGAGAGGAGACCCAGCAGGTCAGTGTATATACATAGTAACCGGGGTACAGGGGTCCGTCCTGGAGAGGAGACCCAGCAGGTCAGTGTATATACATAGTGACCGGGGTATGGGGGTCCGTCCTGGAGAGGAGACCCCACAGGTCAGTGTATATACATAGTGACCGGGGTACAGGGGTCCGTCCTGGAGAGGAGACCCCACAGGTCAGTGTATATACATAGTGACTGGGGTCCGTCCTGGAGAGGAGACCCTGCAGGTCAGTGTATATATATAGTGACCGGGGTACAGGGGTCCGTCCTGGAGAGGAGACCCCACAGGTCAGTGTATATACATAGTGACTGGGGTCTGTCCTGGAGAGGAGACCCCGCAGGTCAGTGTATATACATAGTGACTGGGGTCTGTCCTGGAGAGGAGACCCCGCAGGTCAGTGTATATACATAGTGACTGGGGTACAGGGGTCCGTCCTGGAGAGGAGACCCCGCAGGTCAGTGTATATACATAGTGACCGGGGTATGGGGGTCTGTCCTGGAGAGGAGACCCCACAGGTCAGTGTATATACATAGTGACCGGGGTACAGGGGTCCGTCCTGGAGAGGAGACCCCGCAGGTCAGTGTATATACATAGTGACCGGGGTATGGGGGTCTGTCCTGGAGAGGAGACCCCACAGGTCAGTGTATATACATAGTGACCGGGGTACAGGGGTCCGTCCTGGAGAGGAGACCCAGCAGGTCAGTGTATATACATAGTGACCGGGGTATGGGGGTCTGTCCTGGAGAGGAGACCCCACAGGTCAGTGTATATACATAGTGACCGGGGTACAGGGGTCCGTCCTGGAGAGGAGACCCCACAGGTCAGTGTATATACATAGTAACCGGGGTATGGGGGTCCGTCCTGGAGAGGAGACCCAGCAGGTCAGTGTATATGCATAGTGACCGGGGTACAGGGGTCTGTCCTGGAGAGGAGACCCCACAGGTCAGTGTATATACATAGTGACCGGGGTATGGGGGTCCGTCCTGGAGAGGAGACCCAGCAGGTCAGTGTATAACCCCCCACACACATATACATAGTGACCGGGGTACAGGGGTCCATCCTGGAGAGGAGACCCAGCAGGTCAGTGTATAACCCCCCACATACATATACATAGTGACCGGGGTACAGGGGTCCGTCCTGGAGAGGAGACCCAGCAGGTCAGTGTATATACATAGTGACCGGGGTACAGGGGTCCGTCCTGGAGAGGAGACCCAGCAGGTCAGTGTATATACATAGTGACCGGGGTATGGGGGTCCGTCCTGAAGAGGAGACCACACAGGTCAGTGTATATACATAGTGACGGGGGTACAGGGGTCCGTCCTGGAGAGGAGACCCAGCAGGTCAGTGTATATTCATAGTGACTGGGGTACAGGGGTCCGTCCTGGAGAGGAGACCCAGCAGGTCAGTGTATATACATAGTGACCGGGGTACGGGGGTCCGTCCTGGAGAGGAGACCCAGCAGGTCAGTGTATATTCATAGTGACTGGGGTATGGGGGTCCGTCCTGGAGAGGAGACCCAGCAGGTCAGTGTATATGCATAGTGACTGGGGTATGGGGGTCCGTCCTGGAGAGGAGACCCAGCAGGTCAGTGTATATACATAGTGACCGGGGTACAGGGGTCTGTCCTGGAGAGGAGACCCAGCAGGTCAGTGTATATACATAGTGACCGGGGTACAGGGGTCTGTCCCGGAGAGGAGACCCAGTATATACATAGTGACTGGGGTCCATCCTGGAGAGGAGACCCGGCAGGTCAGTGTATATACATAGTGACCGGGGTATGGGGGTCCGTCCTGGAGAGGAGACCCAGCAGGTCAGTGTATATGCATAGTGACTGGGGTACGGGGGTCCGTCCTGGAGAGGAGACCCAGCAGGTCAGTGTATATACATAGTGACCGGGGTACGGGGGTCTGTCCTGGAGAGGAGACCCCACAGGTCAGTGTATATGCATAGTGACCGGGGTACAGGGGTCCGTCCTGGGGAGGAGACCCAGCAGGTCAGTGTATATACATAGCAACCAGGGTATGGGGGTCCATCCTGGAGAGGAGACCCAGCAGGTCAGTGTATAACCCCCCCACATACATATACATAGTGACCAGGGTACAGGGGTCCGTCCTGGAGAGGAGACCCAGCAGGTCAGTGTATATACATAGTGACCGAGGTACAGGGGTCCGTCCTGGAGAGGAGACCCAGCAGGTCAGTGTATATACATAGTGACCGGGGTACAGGGGTCTGTCCCGGAGAGGAGACCCAGCAGGTCAGTGTATATACATAGTGACTGGGGTATGGGGGTCTGTCCTGAAGAGGAGACCACACAGGTCAGTGTATATACATAGTGACCGGGGTATGGGGGTCCGTCCTGGAGAGGAGACCCTGCAGGTCAGTGTATATACATTGTGACCGGGGTACAGGGGTCCGTCCTGGAGAGGAGACCCAGCAGGTCAGTGTATATACATAGTGACTGGGGTATGGGGGTCCGTCCTGGAGAGGAGACCCAGCAGGTCAGTGTATATACATAGTGACCGGGGTACAGGGTTTCCGTCCTGAAGAGGAGACCCAGCAGGTCAGTGTATATGCATAGTGACCGGGGTATGGGGGGTCCGTCCTGGGGAGGAGACCCATCAGGTCAGTGTATATACATAGCAACCAGGGTATGGGGGTCCATCCTGGAGAGGAGACCCAGCAGGTCAGTGTATATGCATAGTGCAGTGTGTGTGTAGCATGGCTGCGTTTTATGGTCCTAAGTGTCTCCTTTGTTGCCCTGTACAGGAGGAGCGTCCAGCGAGCTTAGACGAGGCCTTCAGCACATTGTCACAATTCATGCACCAGACGACGGAATTATGTGAGGTAATGATGACATCACACAGAAACTCCTCCCATTTGTCATATTATTTACACTATTATAAACATGGATATCTTGTCCTGGGGACTGTGCTCCCTCCACATCACATGTTTACACCAGTGATCCTTAAGCTGTAGCTCTATAGCTCAAGGCTGTATGATGCATGCTGGAAGTTGTAGTCTTGCTTCAGCGAGAGAGCCTCAGGTTGGTCAGGGCATGCTGGGAGTTGTAGTCTTGCTCCAGCAGAATAGCCTGCAGGAGCCTGGGGTGATATGTTACATATGTTATGTAGGTACAGCAGCTGAATTCCATGCAATGGCGATGAGTTGTAATACCACGCACAACCTTAGCACAGGGCTGGCGCTGTTTTGTAGAAAAAAATGAGGCAAGTTTTTATAATCCTTGATAACCCATCATATGATATATGGAGTATACGGCATATGTGACATGATGATTCCTGCCCGCACATACTCCTGCGGTACATAGGTATCACAGTATTCTTCTTCATCTCCTAGAGGTATCACAGCCGTATCCCAGCACAGAGGAGGAGCATAAGAGAAACCCAGCACATCTCCAGATTTCACTGTGCAAAACTCCAGCGAGGGCCCGGGAGGCTGCCACTGAGATCGGTGAGTGGTGACAGGCCTGCTCTGTAGGAAGTATGCAGCCTCCTATAGAGGCTAAAGTATATGCAGTCACCTACGGTATGTATACGCAGCCTCCTATAGAGGCTAGGGTGCATGCAGCACCCTACGTATGTATACAGCCTCTTAGTAAACAAGCCTCAGATTATCCGTTCAGAGCTCAGTGACAGCTGTGTTATACACTGTACATGAGTCGTTCTGCGTTCCGTGCCCTGATGTGCGGATTGTTGGGTCTGGCGCTCAGTGACGCATCTCTCCTCCGTATATTCTGTGCTTGTATCTGCAGAGCTCGGCCACCGCTCCCCTTCAGTCTTCTGGGAGGATGCAGAATGCTCGAGACGTCAACTTCGAAGTGGCTCCTGGAACGTACAGAATCTCTGCGGCTTCTCCCAACTACCGGACACAACGCCACCTGGTGCACATCACCCCCGGGCAGAGCGTGGACCTCACTTTCCATGTGTGATCGGGGAGACCCACCTGGTGCACATCACCCCCGGGCAGAGCGTGGACCTCACTTTCCATGTGTGATCGGGGAGACCCACCTGGTGCACATCACCCCCGGGCAGAGCGTGGACCTCACTTTCCATGTGTGATCGGGGAGACCCACCTGGTGCACATCACCCCCGGGAAGAGCGTGGACCTCACTTTCCATGTGTGATCGGGGAGACCCACCTGGTGCACATCACCCCCGGGCAGAGCGTGGACCTCACTTTCCATGTGTGATCGGGGAGACCCACCTGGTGCACATCACCCCTGGGCAGAGCGTGGACCTCACTTTCCATGTGTGATCGGGGAGACCCACCTGGTGCACATCACCCCCGGGCAGAGCGTGGACCGCACTTTCCATGTGTGATCGGGGAGACCCACCTGGTGCACATCACCCCCGGGAAGAGCGTGGACCTCACTTTCCATGTGTGATCGGGGAGACCCACCTGGTGCACATCACCCCCGGGCAGAGCGTGGACCTCACTTTCCATGTGTGATCGGGGAGACCCACCTGGTGCACATCACCCCTGGGCAGAGCGTGGACCTCACCTTCCATGTGTGATCGGGGAGACCCACCTGGTGCACATCACCCCCGGGCAGAGCGTGGACCTCACCTTCCATGTGTGATCGGGGAGACCCACCTGGTGCACATCACCCCTGGGCAGAGCGTGGACCTCACCTTCCATGTGTGATCGGGGAGACCCACCTGGTGCACATCACCCCTGGGCAGAGCGTGGACCTCACCTTCCATGTGTGATCGGG